>VXAV01008715.1:157245-171438 GCA_013399715.1 Alectura lathami | reverse complement strand
ATAGCTAGGTAAATATAGCATATTTTTCAGTCATGAAAATGACTGAATGCTGACATTCATCAGGAAAATTGACATTCTCTTCCTACTGCTAGAAACTTGTGGAGTACTTCACTAAAGAAGTTGTTTTCTCCTTCAAAACATTCATTAAAGAACAAATGACTTTGTCCCTCTTTATGCTGCCAAAAGAACTCTGATACCATGTAATTAAATCTTTGTTTTAAAGAATTTTTCTCAGGAAACACAGGCTTCTTGAAGACTGCATAATAGATGCTATTAACTATATATAAAAATAGAAAATGTGTCTTGTACAACATTATATTTGCAGAATGTTTGCCTTTTTCCAAAGTCATCTCCTTATTAATGACTCATGAGTTTCTTTTGTATTATTTAAAAATAATGTAATTATACGCTATTCTAGAATAATTTAATATATCTTATGTTCATATCCAAACCTCTCAGTTAAATGAAGCATAAGTATTTATAATGTGCTCTATGCCTCTATTATTCAAGCTAATCCTTCTAATCCTATTTAAATTGAAACATAGAAGTTAATCCCAGTAACATCTCTACAAACAAATATTAATAAACCTGTTTCAGTCTTTGCTCTCCCTTATCACCTGTCCTGGAAATGGTGAGTGAGTTGTCTAGTCTATGCTTGGTAGCAAACAATGGAAATGAAAAGCAAAGCGTGCAAAATTGCTTCTATGTATCTAAGGCCACAATAATACTGTGAAGGTAGAAGCACTTTAAAATATTCTTATGTATGAATTCTTAAAAACTAAGCAAGCTCTAAGCTCTCTTTTAGGAGAATAGTACTAGACTAATGTCTAGAGAATATCAGCTGGCTAGAAGTTTTAATGTGTCACCTACTATAGGCTGCATTTCAGTGTCTCTGAAATTCTGCTCCCTGGCACTCTTTGTAATTTGGCCTGGCTTTTAGAAACCAACAATAATATAAGGAAGCCATGTTGAATATGTGTCGTGGGTTAATTAAAGGCTACAGGGCCTAGCCCCCTCCCCCACCAACCCCTTCACAGAGGCGAGGTAGAGGAGCGAGAAAGGAGGAGGCATGACTGAGGCAAAAGATAACTAGTTTTAGTTTACTAAAAAATGGCAAAGGAATGCAAGATAATACAATATGAAAGGAACTGAGAGCAATAAATCCAACAAATTTATGAAATTTGAAAACTGAAAGTACAGAAGTGTCTCCTGACCTATAGGTGTCTACAATGGTGGTTGGAGGTGAAAGAGGCAGGGACCAGCTCCTTGAACCTGCAAACCATGTGGGAAGGGACAGGAGCATTCTGGGAGCTGTGGCTTCCCCTTAGCAGCCCTCCCACCTGTGTCAGCTTATTACATGATGGCGTGATATGGAATACCTGTGAAAAACCATGACAATATGCAGTTTTGGATTTTCACCATGGTACTATAATCTGCACATATGGCCTGTCACCAGAAACTGGAAATGAAGACATTGTTTTTTTCCTGCTGTGAGCAATGGAATTGAACATAACTCACACTGTTTTCACACTGATTTTACTCCCTTTCACCCCAAAACACAAGTGCAAGCTGAGCTTCTGAAATTCCTTTGGCAAAAAGACAACCACACTGTGTCTACACAAACCTACAGGTTGGTTTAGTTTTTGTACAAGGACGCATATCAAAAAATAGATAGGCCTGACAGGAAAGGCCTTTGTTTAGTTAAGCAAAAATATTATTCATTGCAGTTGGAAAATTAGAAAGAACATTGAACTGTACGGATTGCAACAGCCAAACCAATTTTCTTTTGGAAATATAGAGCAATATTTAGATTAATAGCTTGTTTCACATTGAAAGATAAAAAGCTTAAAAATAAATAATGCTTTCCCCAGAAGCAGAAACTTCCTAATAACAGTAACATAATTGTAACAATAAAGATTTTTATATAGATATAAACTAGAGAGTCATTTGTATATTTTCTGTGGATTCTGTATTTATTAAAGAATATATGCTTTACAAACAACAAAGCTAAAACATGAATTAGTGAACTGCCAAGTGAGGAATAGTCATTTAAGGAGGATCAAAGTATTGAAAATTCTAAATTATTTTTTTTTTCTTTTTGCTTTTTGAACATACTGGAACAAGCTGATAAATTAAAGAAGTAAAAGTAAGCAGAACTGGATGATATACGTGAAGGAATTCCAAAATGATTTAAGACTGAGTGGTTGAACTGCAAGCATAAATATATAGTCTTTGATTTAAATTAGCCACTATACCAGAGGACTAGATGGTAGCAGATGTTGTAATTTTTTGTGTTTGTTTGTTTTTTCCCTCTAAAATCGTGGAGAGAATCATCCAGTGGAACAGAGTTCAATACTTTCTTTGTACTTGGAAAATTAGACAAAGTAATAAGTAAACACCAAAAAGCTTAGATGACTTCTTACAATATAGACAAACAAGCAGAATTCCATGATGAAAAATTGTCAAAAGAGAATTGGATAAAATGAAGTTTATTCGGAGATTTAAATTTCTTATGCTAAAAACCCACAGCATAAACTAATCAAAAGAGTGGAGTAGGTGGAGCAATGGAGTTGTTATACATTAAAATGATATTAAAAGTAGTAATAAACAGTTTAAACGTACTAAGTATTAGAATTATATTGTCTCTAAATAGATGAATAGGATGAAAGGACTGATCAGTGAAGCAGGAAATTTTTCATTTGACATTTAATGAATAGGTGGGTCAAAACAGAAAAATCTATGGAGAACACAAGAAAAGTTCTTCAGACAGCAATTTGATGGAAGTTTGGTGCCACAATGTAAATGTAAGGCATACTGATAAACATAACAAGTACTGCACCTGGTGAATTTCTGAATTAACAGTGAGTGCTCTGTGCAATCATTGTAAATAGTTGATCGAAAGAATTCTATATGTGCTAAAATTTTCAAAAGCAAACAATGTGTCAAGAACTGTTTTCAAAAGAGATAAAAATTATTTATGGAAATACTCCATTAAATAAATCAGTGCCACAGCTACCCATTTCTGGATACCATCCCTCCTAAAAGCTAAAAAAGTAGGAAATATTTCAAATTTTTTAGTTAAATTACAAAAAGTTTCTATGAGGACAGAAAGATGTACAGAAATGAACAGACTGGGAAAGATATGCTAAACATCACATAATATCAGTAACAAGAGGACTTGAAAAAAATCTTAAATATTACTTCTGTGAGTTTCTTCCCTATACCTTAATGTTTAGTAATTTTTTGTAAAAGATTTTTTTTTCTGAAAATAGTTAAATGCTAAACTCTGTGAAACTCATTTTCACAAGGAACTGTTAAATTCAGTAATTTACTAGGGTTCATAATCTATATACACAGTAGGTAATACAGAAAAGGATGAGTTCACAGAATGAATTCCACGTAACTACAAATTTTGAGAAAGAGACGTCTGTGGAAAGGTTATTCTTTAGAAGTCATTTTATAAAACTAATAGCTGCTTGTGCCTACTGCAGAAGCCACCAGACTGTTTGTCTGATGATAAACATACCATGGGACCCTGAACTTGGCTCGCACCTTCTAGGATGACTCTGCAGCATTAGAAAGGTGCACACTAAGCCTGCAGGTAACTTGACTGCATAATAGAGCAGATGACTTCTGGACCATGTGAAGCTTAACAATAGTGGAAGCCAGCTACCAGGTTGCCTGACTGTGTGCTTGAGCAGGCCACTCGAGCTCTGTGGTAGACAGCCAGAAGAGAAAGACAGCATCTGCTTTTAGTTGTAAGCCACCATTTGTAACCAATGTTGGGTGGGTTGCCATACAATTTTTCTCATCCATGGGTCCTGATGGGATGCACCCGCGGGTGCTGAGGGAGATGGCGGAAGTCATTGCTAGGCCGCTTTCCATCATCTTTGGTAAGTCGTGGAGGACTGGAGAGGTGCCTGAGGACTGGAGGAAAGCGAATGTCACTCCAATCTTCAAAAAGGGCAAGAGGAAGGACCCTGGTAACTACAGACCGGTCAGCCTCACCTCTATCCCTGGGAAGGTGATGGAACAACTTATCCTTGGCACTGTCTCTAGGCATATCAAGGATAAGAGGGTCCTTAGAGGCAGCCAACATGGCTTCACCAAGGGGAAGTCGTGCTTAACCAACCTGATAGCCTTTTATGAGGACATTGCCAGGTGGTTAGATGATGGTAAAGCAGTGGATGTGGTCTATCTTGATTTCAGCAAAGCATTCGACACCGTCTCCCACGGTATCCTTGCGGCTAAACTGAGGAAGTGTGGTCTGGACGATCGGGTAGTGAGATGGATTGTGAACTGGCTGGAGGAAAGAAGCCAGAGAGTTGTGGTGAATGGGATGGAGTCTAGTTGGAGGCCTGTATCTAGTGGGGTCCCCCAGGGTTCAGTACTGGGACCGGTGCTGTTCAATATATTCATCAACGACTTGGATGAGGGGATAGAGTGCACCCTCAGCAAGTTTGCTGATGATACAAAACTGGCAGGAGTGGCTGACACGCCAGAAGGGTGCGCTGCCATCCAGCGAGACCTAGACAGGCTGGAGAGTTGGGCAGGGAGAAATTTAATGAAATTTAACAAGGGCAAGTGTAGAGTCTTGCATCTGGGCAGGAATAACCCCAGGAAGCAGTATAAGTTGGGTACTGACCTGTTGGAGAGCAGCGTAGGGGAAAGGGACCTGGGGGTCCTGGTGGACAGCAGGATGACCATGAGCCAGCACTGTGCCCTCGTGGCCAAGAAGGCCAATGGCATCCTGGGGTGTATTAGAAGGGGTGTGGTTAGTAGGTCGAGAGAGGTTCTCCTCCCCCTCTACTCTGCCCTGGTGAGACCGCATCTGGAGTATTGTGTCCAGTTCTGGGCCCCTCAGTTCAAGAAGGACAGGGAACTGCTGGAGAGGGTCCAGCGCAGAGCCACCAAGATGATTAAGGGAGTGGAGCATCTCCCTTATGAGGAAAGGCTGAGGGAGCTGGGTCTCTTCAGCTTAGAGAAGAGGAGACTGAGGGGTGACCTCATTAATGTTTATAAATATGTAAAGGGTGGGTGTCAGGAGGATGGAGCCAGGCTCTTCACTGTGACATCCAGTGACAGGACAAGGGGCAATGGGTGCAAGCTGGAACATAGGAGGTTCCGCTTAAATATGAGGAGAAATTTCTTCACAGTGAGGGTGACAGAGCACTGGAACAGACTGCCCAGAGAGGTTGTGGAGTCTCCTTCTCTGGAGACATTCAAAACTCGCCTGGGTGCGTTCCTGTGCAATCTGATCTAGGTTTTTCCTGCTTCGGCAGTGGGATTGGACTAGATGATCTTTTGAGGTCCCTTCCAATCTGTAACATTCTGTGATTCTGTGATTCTGTGATTAGATACTGAGCTCCTTATATGATGTTATACTGGCTGGTCACCCAGCACTGAAGTCTGATTCCAAGTCTGCTCTATCCAAGCTAGAATAAACATAACACCTACTGAGGTGCAAATTTTCAAAATACTTTATTTTTCACTTCTTACCATGATATTTAAAGCCAATCTCAATACAAAAATTTAGTGTAGCCTTTTGAAGTACTATTCCTGAGATAGCAGTGTACACTCCTACCTCAGTAATGGTTTGAGTTTGTTGATTTAAAAAGATTATTAAAGAAGATAACAAACTGAAATTTGGGATATCTTCACTAATGTGTTGAAGTTATGTAGGGAAATATTTTTTCAGTTTAAATGTAAGACCTTTCAGAGTATCTTTAATCATACCAGCCTCATTCACACAATTGTAGCAGTGCAGGCTAAATTTTGAACAGTGAAGATTTCTGTCAGCATCAACCTTTTATCCAGTGAAGCCTACAAGTGTATGTAGATTTTTCAGCTTATATAAAGGTAATGTTTTGCATTATTAATTACTTTTGGAGGCAGGAGAAAGGATGCAATACCAACACGTGAGCACTTGTGTCCCTTGACTCTGTCTTCAGTCAGTGGTGACAGATAGGTTACTCTACATGATTTAAAACCTAAGCTCCTGCACTCTTAAGGGAAAAGGTCCCTCCTAATTTATGCTAGGGTGAGCTTGGAGCAATTATAGGCTGAAGTTAATCTTTGGCAACAGCCACTTCAGCAAGGATCACTTTAAAGTTGGTTAGATCAACTTAGATTTTTCTTGAACAGGTTATACTACAAGATATGCCTTAGAATAATCTATCTTTAAAGCAATGTAAGCATGCTCGTAGTTAAACAAAATCAACCAGTACTTGGAATAGACTGCCATGGTGCTATCTGTAGGCCAGATTGATTAAAGAGATGAAATACTCACTGAAGACACTGTATTAGGAGAAGAAGGTGAGATCCTAACCATTTCAGTTGTTTTCCAAGAAAGGGTAACTAAATAAAATTTGGAAGAACTCTATCACCTCCATTTCATTCATTAGGTTTCTGTAGCTGTCACTCACTCCCACTAGTCATCTTAATTAGTCATTATAAGTAAATGATGCACAATTGAACTGGAGGACACAGAGAATATTAAGGAAATGAATATGCAGACAGCACAGAATGCTTCTGATCAATCATCTCCTAATTTTCAAAGTCTGCCAAGAGATGCCAACCCTTAATGTTTATTTGTGCCATGGTGATAAGAAGTGTTCTTAATGGTAGTTCCCCTGTGTTTTGTTTTCTCTCTCCAGGGCCTCGTTGTACATAAGAGGCTCCATTTTCGTGTGTTTTTATGATGAAGCATTGTAGCTAAATGAATGCCATGGGACATGTCTTAAACAAGTAAGCTACAGAGGAGCAAACCTGTTAAAAGAATATATTTCCTTTTCATATAGAAAAACAAGTCCTGTGAAATGAATGCCTGTACTGAAACTTCACGTGCATTTAAAGAGTAGTTTAAAGAAGTGTTGCTTGTTAAGGGAAATGACCTAACAAGATTTTTGTACAGTAGAAGCATTACACCATCGTATACACTGGGACCTTTAATAATGCACACTAATTACAGAATCATATGGTTTAAAAGAATTGCTTTTCTGTCCACTTCAGATGGCCTTCAAACAAGCTTCAACACTACGTTTGCTAAGGATCTATAGTAGTAATGTGTACCAGCAGTAGTGTGTACACAGGTGCTTATGTAAGTATATAGAGATATATAAAATAGAAGCTGCAGGGATGGAGTTCTTACTTTAAAATAGTTTTACTACAGTCACACCATGCTTGTCTACACAAGTATTTATGCCTTGGAATAATTAGGGCCAGAGGCAGCCTAAGAAACTTTGGATTTCCGTTGAGTTTTAGGGAGGGGAGAAGCCCTCTGGAGATCCTGAGCTCTTCAAAGCTGCATGAGGCACAGAGAGGCCAGGGGCAGTCAGACACCCTACGGTGCCAAGCAGTGGGGGCTGGACTGGGGACTGCCTACAGCAGCATCTACGACCCAGTGAAGCAACTGAGCATCTTAGTCCAGTGAGTATCCTTGATAACTTCATTGTCTTTGACTCCTGATAAAATAGTCATAAATCTTCCATTGATTCAATGAACTTTGGACAAGGACTCCAAACTCCCAGCAGTCAGTACAACAGGAAAGAAAAAGAACATGTATATAACTATTTCTATACTATATCAGCCACGATAAATTCAAACATTTTAAAAAACATGTAAGAAGTTATCTTTTCAAAAGCATAGATTTGTTATATCTGAGTTAGGATCTTCTGTCCTTATTCACAGTTTCATTATCTTTTTAAAATTGCTAAGATTGCTTTTCTGTTTTTACATTCAGTTCACATCACTGACAATATATTATTTTTTGCCTTGCCGATGAACAAACATCTCTGCACTAAGAATAGCTTGGTAATTTACCTCTTCCACACAGCTCCCAACTGGTTGTCACACTGGAAGTTGTATTTCAAGAAACCATGTTTTATTAAGTATCACCAAAAGACAGAAGAAAACAGCAGAAAACAAAAATGGTCACCAAGATGTTTACTACTAAGGAATATGTGCTTTATTTTTTACCATTTGCTCTATTTATTGAAAAATCAATGGTAGATCTCCTGCCGTGTGACAAAGCCTTATTACAGGCTAACGTTCCATTAGACCAGTTCATTTGTGTAAAACTTTTGAATGGAATAAAAAATATTGATAAGATTTCAGACTGAAAATCAAAATGTGCACTCTCTTGAAAAGGAAATGAGCATCTCTGACAAAGCAGTTCACTAAGAGGATGAAAAATGTGTTAGGCAAGATCTGTAGTACAAAATAAACTAGTGTGTGTTTGTTTTGTAAGGTGCCAACAAATCTTTTATTCCCAGTCTAGGTAGATTTTTAGAGCATGTTTGCACATGCATACATATGCTACAAACATGCTCTCCACACACAAAATATTTTAGCTTAATTATGCCTTTAGTGGAAGAGTTGTTAGAATTGCAACTCTAATGTTGTGGAAATATTTAAAAATGTTTTACAGTTTCTTCTCAACTGGGATGGCTGTGTGGTTTTGAACTTTTCCATCAGAGAAAGAGTTGAACTGCAATGGAGATAATTCATGTATGTGTTTGGTCTGAACTGTGATTAAGTCATACAGTTTTCTCTCTTAACAAGAAATTGTTGATGTTAAGTCAACATTTATATAATCAGGAACAAAATCTGGACATAGAAGTAACTCACTTTGTGTCCATGACTCTCATTGTAGGTGTATTAGTGAGTTCCACTCAAGATATTGAACTATTTTTAATGTTGATCATTTAGCTGCATTTCTGACTAAAATGGAGCTTTCAGACTGGTATCCTCCTGACAGTTTCAAAGTGTTTTTGACCGTGTTCAACTCCTTTCCCTGTAGGGGGTTAATCTCATAAAGATTTCAGCCACACAAGTACTAGTGTCAGGGGTATAATGATCACTTTGAAGTTTGTTTGCTTTCCAGTGCATTTAAACACTTTAAGTGTTCCAGAAATAGGATTAGATGCCCCAGTGAATTCATTTCATTTACCCCCAGCAGTGGTTTTCCAATACTATATGGTGTTTACATGGTATCAATTTAGTGGCATGCTGATTTCCAAGATTCATCCCTTACCCTATCAATTTTCTACCTCTTGATCCTGTTTGAAAACAGCTGTGATATGGAGTAACTGACACTGATAAGAGGAATATTAGGATTCTGGTATTTTTATGTTTCATATATTTTTCTGGGATTTTATTCTATGGGATTCTTCTTAAAAAAAAAAAAAAAAATTAGTGACATCATGTCAGCTGTTAAATAGATTTTTTTTTTGCACTCTGAGAAATGTTACATATTTATCTGTGAAAAACTTGTTCTTTTCTTAAGCAGTCAAACCTCACTTGAATAATTATTTTTGATTTTTGTTTTTTATTTTTTTCTGTTACAGATTTTGCACATTACAGTGTTATATGGGTATTTGAGGTAAGAAATTATGAACACTGGACACGCTGAATCATATTGTTTTTATCTTCTGTAACAGCAGAAATCTGGTGTACAGGAAAACGGAAGAGTTTGCCTTTTCTTTGTGCCCAAAGTTTTTCTTCATTTTAAATACTTTTATACACACAAAAAGACTCAAAATGCACTTCAAGAAAGTGATTTCTGCAATTGCATCTTTCTAAACTTGGTACTATAAAACAAATGTCTTTCACTCAGTTATGAGCCCTAGAAAAAGAAGGTACTGAGTATAGGCTTTTTTGTTAGAGGATAATGCATTGAGATGTCCCTAACAATCAGAGGATCAGGTAGCCAGTTTTGCAGGTAAATGCTTGCTTCCTATTCACATCTCTCATATTCATCAGCCTGGGTGGGAGTTCTGTGTCTTAAAGATGGAGAAAGCCCTCAGAAATAGCATTTTCTGTGACATCACAGTAATAATGTTATGTGGATTTATGGCTTTATATGATATTATGTGGTTTAAATAAAATGAGGAGTGATTTTTTACTCTAATGCTCAGAAGCTGTTGAATTCAGCCCCAAAATAGACACATTTCATGCACGTCAATGGATACAATTTTATATAAATTTTTATATACTTCCCCGTGGATTGCAAATACAGTAACTTCATCTTATCATGGAAGAAGCAGTAGACTGATCAATTAGCAGGTGATTTCTGGAAATCTGCATGAGTAGCAAGATACCTTTCAAAGCCCAGGGCTTCTGCAAAGCTCTTTGGACTACCTATCCTAATCAATATATTGTTTCCATTACACACAATTCTGTTGCTTCATAATTGCTGTTACAGGAAGGCAATTCAACTAGGAGGGAAGCATATATACCCCCCAAACCTGTTTGCTTTCTAACATCAGATTTCCCATCTCACTATCAGAAAATATATNTATGATTGCACTCCTACCAAAGCTTTTTGACATCCTGGGAAAACCTAGCATGAGGCCAGCACTACTTTCCTCCATGCACCCTCAGTAGTTTCAGACTGTTGTCATCGATTTTTACGTGCAGAGGGAGATTCTGTATTTTTCCCAAGTCTTGCCATTTGACACTCATTCCAGTAGAACTTGCAGTCGTAGTATCTGTCCCATGCTTCCCTATTCTTTTAATGTTAATTCTCAGTGATAACTAGTAGATGTGTCCCCAGATTTCATCTACATTAACTGCATTAAAATTCATTGGCCTGCACTTTTTAGTGTGTGAACAGAAAACTGAAGCTTAGCTTTTATTTATGGTTTTTAGCGGGAGGGAGAAGTGTGCATTTAGTTGAAATGGGAATTCAGTGTACGCCTGGATCATAGAATCATAGAATCATAAAAGTTAGAAAAGACCTCTAAGATCATCTAGTCCGACTGCCAACCTAACAACACTATGCCGATTAAATCATGTCCCTAAGTGCCACACCTACACGTTTCTTGAACACCTCCAGGGAAGGAGACTCCACCACCTCCCTGGGAAGCCTGTTCCAATGCCTGACCACTCCCTCAGAGAAGAAGTTTGTCCTAACATCCAACCTGAACCTCCCCTGGCACAGCTTGAGGCTGCTACCTTTCATCTTATCACTGTCACCTGGGAGAAGATGCCGACCCCCACCTCACTGCAACCTCCTTGCAGGTAGTTGTAGAGAGCAATAAGGTCTCCTCTGAGCCTCCTCTTCTCCAGACTAAATAGCCCCAGTTCCCTCAGCCACACCCCATAAGCCTTGCGCTCCAGTCCCTTCACCAACTTCTTCGCCCTTCTTTGTACACGCTCCAGGGCCTTGATGTGTTCCTTGAAGAGAGGGGCCCAAATCTGAACACAGCGCTCGAGGTGCGACCTCACCAGTGCCGAGTAGAGTGGGATGATAACCTCCCTGTTCTTGCTGGCCACACTATTTCTGATACAAGCTACAGTGGCCTTCTTGGCCACATGGGCACACTGCTGGCTAATATTCAGCTGGCTGTCAACTAACACCCCCAAGTCCTTTTGCTCCACACAGCTTTCCAGCCACTCTGCCCAAGCCTGTAGCATTGCATGGGGTTATTGTGACCAAAGTGCACAGTGGTCTTGTTGAATGTCATGCAGTTAGCCTGAGTCCATTGATGCAGCCTGTCCAGATCCCTCTGTAGAGCCATCCTACCCTCAGGCAGATCAACACTTCCTCCCAACTTGGTGTCATCTGCAAATTTGCTGAGAGTGCACTCAATCCCCTCATCTGGATCATCAGTAAAGATATTAAAGAGGACTGTCCCCAGTACTGACCCTTGGGGAACAGTGCTCGTAGCACATCATCAGGTTGATTTGACTCCACCACCATTCTCTTGGCCTGGCCATCCAGCACTTTTTACCAATGGAAGAGTACACCTGCCCAAGCAATAGGCTGCTGGCTTTTCTGGGAGAATGCAGTGGGAGACAGAGTCAAAGGCTTTACTGAAGTTTAGGTAGACTACATCCACGGCCTTTCCCTCATCCACCAGGAGGGTCACCTGGTCATAGAAGGAGATGAGGTTGGTCAAGGAGGACCTGCCTTTTGTGAACCCATCCTGGCTAGGCCTGATCCCCTGGTTGTCCCTCACATGCCATGTGTTTGCATTTGAGATGATCTGCTCCATAGCCTTCCCTGATACTGAGGTCAGGCTGTCAGGCCTGTAGTTCCCCGGAGCATCCTTCCAACCTTTCTTGTAGATGGGCATTACACTGGCAAGCTTCCAGTCATCTGGGATCTCCTCAGCTGACCAAGAACTGCAGAGAAATGATGGTCATTGGCTTGGCAAACGCTTCTGCCAGATCCCTCAGTACCCTTTGGTGGATCCCATCTGGCCCCATGGACTTGTGACATGGACTTTGCCCCATGGACTTTGGTGTAGCAGGTCCCTGACTGTTTCCTCCTGAATTGTGGGGGGTTTATTCTGCTCTCCACCCCTGTCTTTCAGGCCAGGTAGCTGAGTATCCTGAGGACAATCAGTCTGACTGTTAAAGACAGAATTAAAGAAGGTATTGGCCCTCCTTTTGCTGTTGATATATTTGTAAGCACATTTTTTGTTGTCCTTAACAACTGTGGCCAGTTGAAGTTCTTGTTGTGCTTTCACATTTCTAATGTTCTCCCTGCATATTTTAGCAACGAGAAGTAAAAGATCAAGGAAAAAAAATAGTTTATTATCAGTTAGAAAAGGCTTTTACATTTTTTTTTTTTTTTCTGCAGCATTTCATCTCTAATGACTTTTTCCATAATAAAATATCCTATGCTGCTGCAGAACCAACTAAATGGTTTATATTTGAGGTAATAAAGGTTTTTTCACTTCTATTACCAATGGGAAATATTAGGGAGGTCTTTGACTGTACATGCTATATGAGCAAACACCACTTAAGCAAGGCTCTGCTTCCTAAACAAGTATTTAATTTCCTCATTAAAGATATATGAAACTAGAAATCAATGAGCACTGGTGGTTAGAGCTTTTTAGCGGAACTAATGGCTACACCTTGTCTAACATTAGAAACTTCACTTGTGGTTTACAGCTGCTACACATGGAGAAACATGAACCTAGAAGGAAAGACTTTCAGTTGTGATAACTATAAAAGAGTTCTGGATAAGCAGGCCACATAAATATGTAACATACAAAATCAAACATTTTCAGTTCACATTTCAATCTCTTAAAATACTCTCTGAGCTCTTACTGCAAGCCTTTAGATAAAAGCAATAAAAATGCTGTCTTGAATAAAAACTTCATTCAGTCTGTTATAAATTCTCCTAGAGCAGAAGTGATCACAAATTTGAAATGCCAGTGTCGGGAACAGTATGAACTAGAGAGTGGGTGATAAAATTTACCTGGAATAATGCAGATACAATCTATTTTGTTTCCAAAAATAACAATGGAGAAAAAGAATCAACTCCATGCAAAGAAAAAAAAAAAAAACACATCACCACTGTCTGAATTTCACTAAATGATTTGCAGAAGAAATACTGTGAAATGTGAGTGATTTTTCACACAAAATGGCTGAAATAACATAAGACTAGAGTGTTGTTTTTATAGCTTGAAGCCTGGAAGTGCATTGCCGGTCTTGTGCTGAGGCATGAGGACATATGGAAGCGTAAAGACTTCAAGGGCAGTGTAGAAGGTGCAAGATTGGTACTATCTCACCCACTCAGCCCTTTGGGAGTGACCTCTGGAGGGCACGTCCTCAGTACTGTGTTCAACTATTATCTTGGACGACAAGATAATTGAATTGAGTGAATCAAACCCAGAGAAAATTAGCAAGATAGTAGCTAAGTACTGTGGATGATCAATAGCCCCAAGCTCACTGGCCCTTTTCTTGTATTTGTACAGCTGTAGTGTACCTGTAGATAATAATGTCTAATTTACAATAATATTTTCCAGTTTAATTAAATGTTAAAAATCCATGGATTGAAAACATTAGCATTATACTATATTTTAATTGCCATAGATTTGCAGGGCTGATCATGTCTGGTTTGACATCTATTCTCTAGGTTTTGTATTAGCATATAAAAAAGACAGTTATCTCCTATTAATGGGTAGTTCCAGACACATAAAAATGACTCAACAAAGAATTTTACAGATGTAATCATCATCTGCACCCCGTCCTCATCCATTTTGGAAATATGGCTACATTAAAGTAAATGGTAAAGTGCTGACTTTGGTAAGCTGGACATGCAGAGTAGCACAGCCATTCTCCTTATTAAAATCTCATATATTTCACTAAATATAGACAGAAATCACACACTTGTTATAGTGAGTGGTATCTGGAGTTACAAAACTGTAAGAGCAGAACTAAGACAGAAAAAAAAAA
>VXAV01008715.1:143923-155890 GCA_013399715.1 Alectura lathami | reverse complement strand
TTCATAAGTTAAATCTTATTTTCTTTCAACTTTTTGTACATAATTGTGACTCATGCTTAAAAGCCAGCTCAGCTCTATAAAGTCTGTAGATACAGATATGTTCCAGGAGTGCTTATAGTTCCAGGCACAAAAAGAACTTAAATTTTGAAAATTGCCTGGATACCTGTATGTATACAGAAGTGCCAGCTGAAAAAAATAAAAGTTTTGGGGAGATCCTTGTTTAGGAAGATTAACATCCCAACTCTGCTTAAAATTTAGGAGGTTAATGTCCTCAAGTTTATGACCAACCTGCTGTGCACACGGTTATGACCTTCCCCAAAGAACCATAGTTTTTGATCACTCACCTAGTAAGCAAATGGTTCTCTACCCACCTCTCTGAGGGTATTGAACTTATATTTCCAAACATTTTCAACAGCTAAAACTTCAATAATAACCATTTCATTGTTCTAGTTATCCTTTTCTAAACAACATAAAGACATCTAATAATTGTCCTTCTTTAGGATACTCCCATAGCCTATTTCCTTGTGTTTATAGTCTCCAGCCCACGTACCGTCCCAGGAAGTTGTTTGAAAAACTAAGTTCTCCAATAAATGTTCTCAGTACAAATTCTAATCTCAGACTGATTTTAGAGGAAAGTTTTCAATATACCTTACAGAGTACCATGTGCTGGAGAGTTCATGACAGGACCCAAATGCGATTTGAGAATATGTTTATTGCAAGCTGTAAAACAAACAAAAATATAATTAGTAATTCATGAACTATATAATTAAACAGTTATTTTTTAAGAGTATGGTATTATAGGTCTTTATGTACAGAAGTCTAATAGGCACATAAAATGTATTTTGAACTGAAAACTAATCTTTTTTTTTTTTCATATTATCATATTGCTCTTGTTACTACTGTTTGCTTCGATAGTATGTAAAATCTACATACTAAGCTACACTGCTGTGTCCCGAGATACTGAATATTTTCAAATGTAAAAATCCAACAGAGCAAGAAAGTTTTACATCAATGGATAGAAGAACAGTGTTGGTTTTGAATGAACAGTGTTCATTTTCCTAAGAAATTTTTCATCTTAAGTGAAAATTTTTCACCATAGAAGTGACAGATTGTCATCTTAAATAGTGTGTATGTAATGCATGTTCAAAATAAGTTGCAAGACAGGAAAATATTCTCACATATGATATGGATTGCTCCCTGGGAAGCACTATGTGTTACTTCTCATTAGCTTTATGCAGCTCACATAATTTCATTGGTTCTCACTTTCTCTTATTTCCGTATTCTAAATGGATATAGGAGCAATATATATATATACACAGTAAATAGATACTCTGATTTCAATAGTCTCTTATGAAAGTTTGTCTATCTTTAAAAATGAAGCAAATGCTGTGTTTAATAATCCTGATTCTGATATTAAACAATGAAGGAATAATATGTAAAATTGTATTTTTTAATCTATCAGAAGTTATTTTGCTTTCACAGCCGTAATAACACTACTTCAGAATTCACTTCCATATTAAAGATAGTACATTCTAAATTATCAGTCACTTTTGTAGTATATTACAGTGCTCTCTATGTCTGTCTAGAAAGATGATGAATAAATTGAATAAAATTCCTTCCATATACATTTTCCTAACACTCTTTTTTTTTCTTTTTAAAAAAATTATTCCTTTTAATCTTATATTTTAATTAATGATTAATAGATAATGATATCAAGGAAATTGTAAATACATAGCAGTTAATGTGGTTGAAAGCTTTTTGGCATTCATTATAATGGCATGTATGCATTACACAGCATGAAAATTGAGTAAAATAATATCAGTTTAAATATAGGAAGTGTATTGACAACAATCTAATTTCTAGAGACTTTTTAACTCAGTTTAGATATCAATATTTCAGAATAGTTTCTCTTCAAGTCTGACATGATAAACACTTGCAACTTATTTGGAGCCATTCTAGTTGTAATTTATTGTTTACTTTACACATTTGAGTAACGTTATGTACTATGACATATTTCAGTAAACATTGTAGTGCTAAAACTTGCTTCTTGTATTCTTAGGATTATATCATGTTATGTCAAAAATTCACACAATAAACTCCATTAATATTGTACATTGAAAGAATCTGTAAGACAACTGATGGAGTGTTTGTAAAATATCACAGATTGTTAATACATTACAATATATTTTTTAAAATTTGTTGAAAACCATACATTTTTGAGATGCTATCAAAAGAAAAAGGAGAATGGTTTTCAGACAGTGTTTATCAACGAACAGTTCCTCAAAACATTTCACTGAAACAAATATAACAGAAGCCTTGAAATCTATTGTTTACTATAACAGTAAGGTTTTAGAATATTTCATTCATCAAATAGGATCTTACAAAATTTTGTGAAGTGATCTTGTGCACAACGTGTATTTTCTGTGGATTCAGGCTGCAAAATGTAGTAGCTGTTTCCAGGATGTCACTTTTTCCAAGCAATGCAATTTGCTTGGAATCTCAGTTGTAAAACTTATGAAATAATTACAGATGAGTTTGATCTTGTCCTTCAAATTTTAAAAAACATAATATATTAATATGTATTAATGATAACATATGCATTTTAGTAGCATATGAATTAAAGTAGTCATATGGACTTTCAAACAAAATAAATATGTAGTTTCAAGAACCCTTAATGTAAATGAAACAACTAAATTTTTGAAAAAAAAAAATCCTATCTTAAGTATAACATTTACTTGAGCAATGTCTTTGGGAAGTTTTAACAGTGAGATAAGTTTTAGTAAGTAATCAGCCAAATTTAATTTAAGTCACGTGAAATATAAGATACTGGTTGCTACAGCATTGATTGCTACAATATTTTTTAGTCACACTTAGTAAACAAAAAGAGAAAGTCCGATTGCAATGTTCAATGTTTAATTTATGTAATCTGTAAGCTTTACTACAGATGAAAAATAGACTACATTAACTGAATGCCTGGAAATAGATAACTTCATGTTGATCACCAAGCATATATATTCTCTTTTCATGTAAGATGGCACAGATGTCATTTTGCTGTGAATATGCGGTATACACTATGCGTAGTATTTGAACAGATATAAAGAAATCTACCAGTTTTGCAGAGTATAGCCAAAGATGCTGCCATACTTTGAAGATACTACTGCTGCTTCTGTCATCAGTCCTGCTTTTGGTTGTATATGATGGTCTGGTAAAAGGAATGACACATCCAGTCAACCAGCAATTTTACCCCTTCCTTCCCATTTAGACTCAGCACCACGTCCTGCCGTCTCATCTGCCCACCACCTTCATGCTTTGCTCATTAGCTCTGCCACAGCTCCATGTTAGTGTACCCAGTTACAAACAAATCAAAAGAAAGCTACAACAACAACATTCTCAACTATTTATCTGACTTCTGTTACTGTATAATAATATTAAATACCTGGCAGCCTGCACACAAACTGTGGAAGAGTCAATGACTACACAGTGCTGCTTGTCTTGTCAAAAATGTCTGCCATTCCTACTCTATACCTGAACCATCATAGTGTGGTTACCATACACTTGGCCTTCACACAATAACTTCCACTTTAGTTTTTAGCAGTATAATTTCATCTATAATTTCTGTGATTCTCTCCAAACTTTGCGGTGTTTTGGATGTATTAGTTCAGATTTAGCTATGATTTAATACCTTCCACATTTCTTACTTCCAGAACTAGTCCAAAGAAATCTTTTTGCGAATAAATCAATTTTCCTTCCTCCAGTGGAAGCACCCTGCATTTATATCTCTTCCTTTGTCCTATTTTTGAAACAATGCTCCATAATGAGTCAGTATCTTCTTTGCTTTATTAGAAATAACAGAATGAAGACCACAAACTGGAAAGATAGTCATATAGCAGAGCAGTCAAGGGGTTTTGTGGTAATCTTGAAGTAATGGAACAAAGGACTTGCCCAACATATATTTGAAATTTAGAAAATAAAAATTGTGGGCTTCTGTATTTTACCTGGAAACAAACTGTATTTGTCTAAAATGAAGATACTAATGCACCTATTAGTGTACCTGCTGGATATATCTACTACATACTAGGTACTTCAAGTGACAACACTCTGATGTAATGTATTATAGATCTCTGTTAGTGTAAGAAATAATCACTGCTGAATTCACTCACAATTTTTATGAAATAAAAAGTTACGTGGTGTTCATCTCCCAAAAATTGTGAAACTTTGGAGACAGTGTCTAACCTTACTTAAAAATATACACACAACTAAAGTCCACTTGAAACAGATACAAAGCATTTTTACATGTATTAAAATATACCTTGATCAGCCCTGAATTGTAAGAGCACAGAGATTTATAAAATAGTTATGATTTTTAATCTTATGTATTTCTGACAATATGCATAGATGGTGTTCTCAAAAGAGCAATGCGAATGTACTTTTCTGAATAGATAAATATTTTCCCCATTTATTCTGCCTAGAGGACAATCTATCTTTATGATTCTTGTTAGAGAAGATTTTCTACTTTTCCCCTTAAATTAATCCTGTTATATAAACTTGTACTTGAAGAACTAAATAAATATGCTTTATATATAAAGTATAGGAGCCTATACTTCCTCTTACATATAGAAAGTATAGCTTCCTATTATTCTTCCATGAGATAATCAGAAGCTATTGTTCGTAAACGCAGTTTAAACACTTTTTAACCTTAGGAAATGTGTTAAATTTCTGATATATTTTAGTGCACTGATTTATGTTTTGCCACATTCTTGCATGTCTTGACAGCTTACAGGACACGCTTTCCAACAAGATTAAATCTAATTTGAAACAGCTATTTTATTAATGAAAGTTCTTTGGACTTGCAATATGACTGAAATTAACTGTTTAACTATACTGTAAGTGAAGGAAAACATAAACTCTCTATTATAAGCATATCAAATAAATGGAAACGTTTTCCTTTTTGCTAAGTTTTAGTGGCTGCAAATAACTTGATCTTGAAGTTTACAAGTGTTAACTGAAACAAAGTGCTGGTTTTTATTCTTTGGTTTCTTATCTGTGGGTTTCCTTGTGCCATATGTGAGCATAGCTCTGGGTCTGAACATGGTAATTTGATTCTCTGGTATGTCCCAAGAAGTTACTTCAGAATCCAGCTATTCAGGAGTTCATAGCTGTCTTTCTTATTGTAACATATCCATTCCAGAAGGGATATGATATGCATTCATGCTTTTTGTTCATAAATTTACAATGGTTGTGTTTTATTCTTCCTTTAGAATTACAACTACCATAGAGAAGACACGCAAAACTCACATGGAGGAAGGATAATTTCCTAACAGATTACTGCCATGAATGAGAAGAGAAAAGGAATATTTCTCAGAGCTAATTAAACGACAATTCCTGTGGAACTCCCGTTCTGCCATATTGGTTTTTGAAACAGAAGCAACCACACCTTAACAAGTTCTTAATGCAATTAAAACATGTATTTTCCTGCTGTGAGTTTTAGCTTACTGTATAACATCTAGATATCATTTATAAGAAAAAAAATACATGGAACTGAGTATTATATACTTAGGTATATTTGTGCTATGGGGAATTAGAATAAAGTCAGAAGAGCAGCAGATTTCCTTTTAAACCTGTTAATATGTGTACAGAGTAAATTCCATTAATATTGGACTACCTCATTCTTAAACCGTGTCTATGATATTTTTACTTCTTTCCTTGTTAGTAAACACCTGCAGCTCAATCACAGTATGCTGTCATATAACTCCAGCATCTAAAACATGTGCTACTAATAAAACATCTGTAGATGTATTCAGTAAGGGCTGCCCCTTCATGCCAGTGTAAGATGGATGGAGAAGTTTATGATGAAAGGTTTGTGGTCTGGCAGAGAAGGGAGAAGTCTGGATTAGCCACTGAATGCAAGATGTTTCTGCAGCAAGCTGTTGTGACTAAAATTGCAGTCCTTCTCTTTACCATTGCTAATCTTCTGCTCTATGCAAGAGGTATTCTGTACAAAGCTAATTAAAGGGCTGACACTCAAGCAGATTGCACAAGTAGCTTGTTTCTTTGATCCTGTACCTTTGTGGTGGATTTGGTTCAACACATTACTATACTAATGTGGAGATACAGTGGCATGAAATGCCAAATAATGAAATACCATCAAATGCACGGTAATCAGGTTTGTCCAGACACCACATTTAGTGCAAATGATGATCAGTTGCTCACCTATTGCACTGCTCTGGGTACATAATATTTTACTTGCAAATCATGTACATGTAAATGTGCAAAACCAATAGTTCAGAACAGACCCTCACAGCTACAAGCCAAAGATACGCACATTTTATCACAGTTTACATTCAATGCTCAAATCAACATCCTCTTCCTTAAACACGTCCTTTGCTAAGTATGTGAGGAGGCATCTTTGGTAGCAGTGTTGCTGTGTGGGAGCATTAGATGAGTCCAATTCTTTCATACATTTGGGGAGGAGAAATCTACAGGAAAATCACAAGGATGACAACTAAAGATCCATAAACAGAGATATTAGGATACAAACACTGTTTTATTTTCATCATTGCTGGATGTTTTTCTATTTCTTGACCCCTCCTACTCCCCCCCGATTCACGTCATTTAGCAGTTTAGCCTCACAGGTAAATTTTGGTGATATTATCTTGGGAGATACAAAACTGTGCAAGAAAACACTTCTGTGGATATTTTCATCACGGAAAAATAAGATACTCTGTAAGCTCTCCTTGCTAACTGAAAGCTAAAGCTTATGTCAGGCTTCATGAAGCACACAAGGCTCTGATTTTGTATCATTATGGACTCATTATCTCTTTTAACTTCTGTTGAAAGCATTCATCCATAACCATAGCTACCATTGAAACAATAGAAGCTACTAGATCAGTTATAACACTTTTTTTTTTTCCACTTTAAAAAGCCTTTAAAGGATGGATTAGATTTCATGACACGGGAACAAAAAGCTCGTATACAAGGAAAACATGGAAGGTTATGTCTGAAAGCAACTTAAAAAACAGGCAGGTGAGAGAGAGAGAGAGATGCAGTACTTTCTGACTCCTGCTTTTAAATCTCAGCTTTAAATTTGAATTTGGGATAAACTTTATTTCCAAAGAGCAGGAGTGTAAACGCTTTTCAGTGCAGATTCCTGAAGAGAAAGTTCTTGAATGGAACAGAATAAAAAAATCTCATTTGTTCTATGTTAATATGTGGTCTTCTTGCAGCAAAACTCTGTTTTGAATTCAGGAGTGGACTATATGAACAGCAATTTCTACATTTGCAAGTTTTGTTTAAACTTTCATTATAACTCTGCTATATAATCTGATGTCTTGATACAGTTCTAAATCTTATAGACAATTTAATCTGTTCCTGTGCCCAGCATATCTGAGTGAGCTTGTTGGCGAAAGAATTTTGAATGTTATATTGCAGTACATGAATCAAAAGAAAATGAAATGCACTTGAGACATGATCAGCCAGTTTTAATTCATTGCAGAAAGTTATTGATATCATAATGCATTTAATGCAATCTGATCTCTTTATTCAAACCTGAATTTATGAGCAATTCAGCAGGAGTAGAATGACAACTTTGTTTTAAAAATAGTATTTTATACTGCATGTCATATACTGAATCTTAGACATGCTTACATCTAACAAGTAGAGAAAAGTAGGATCTTGGAACATGTATTTATCATTTCACAAAAAAAAAAAAAAAAAAAAAAAGAAAAGAAAAGAAAAAAAGGAGAGGAATAAGATTCCTTTAATTTCCTGCAATACGATATGTATTAAGATGCAGGAGAGCTGGGGAGGGAGTCTTTAGGTGGGCATGTAGTGAGAGAATGAAGGATAATGGTTTTAAGCAGGAAGAGGGGAGATTTAGACTAGATATTAGGACAAAATTCTATACTGTGAGGATGGTGAGACACAGGAACAGGCTGCCCAGAGAGGCTGTGGATGCCCCCTCCCTGGCCAGGATGGATGGGGCTCTGAGCAACCTAGTCTAGTGGTTGGCAACCCCACCCATAGCAGTGGTGTTGGAACTAGATGATCTTTGACGTCCTTTCCAACCCAAACCATTCTTTGATCCTATGAAATTGACAGAAATCAAGTATATTATAGTTCTTGCTGTACAGATCGTCTCCTAATATTTTGTTAGGCAAGAGTTTTCATAACAAATTGCTAGTCTCCGTATGTCCATTGATGGAATCATGAGGCATGCAGAATCCATATGTAATACAAAACTGCACATAGTCATTAAGAATACATATTTGAAACAATTTGAATGTGAATGACATGACTGTGAAAATCAGGCTTACATAGTAATGTGTAAGATGCGCAATATTTTTAGAAACTACAACCTGTAGAAACAATTTGAAGCTATCAATACTATGTAAAATTGTATGTGCTATTGTCATAGTAAAACTGAAATATGGGCTAGAAACAATGAAATGCAAAACTGAGGTTTGGTGTCTAACATAAGTAGTATGAAAATAATATGGAACATCTTATGGTCATAGATTAGCTTTGTCTAAATCTAAAAAAAAAAAAAAAAGAGGGGGGAATGTAAAGGTTTTGATCACATATCTGTGAAAAATCTGTTGTTAATACAAATAATTTTAGTATCCTCCCTTACCTTTTTTATTATATTTAAAATTCTATTTCATATGTTGTTTTATCGTATCTCAGATTATCCAACTTCACCTAAACTAACTGACTGAGTGTTTCCAAAAAGAAGTATTTTTAGTAAAGAATTTTTTGTTCTGGTTTGTGGTGAAAATGCATACAGAAAGATCAGAATTCCAAGAAAGAGGAAACTTCCATTTGCAACTGTGGTGGTTTAGCCCACGATAGCTCCCAACAGGCACTCACTCACTGCCCCCCCAGGTCACAGCTACAGGGGCCCGGGCCTGCCACCATACTGCCAGCAGCCAATATCAGCAGGATGGAGAACAGAAGTGAGAACAAAAAAAGGTAGAACTCAGGACTTAAGATAAAAATTATTTTACTAAAATAGTTAAGGAACAAAAGATAATAAAAATGTAAAGGGGATATAAGGGTAATAATACTGATAATTGGAAAACAGTGACTTATGAGAAAGGCGATTTCTCACCCACATGCAAGGTCAACCTGGAAGTTGCAAAAAGAGCCCCAAAAGCCGTGGCTCTCCCCCCACACCAGAAAGCAGGGGGAGGGCCATGACATGATGTATATGGTATGGAATATCTGATTGGTCAATTTAAATTAGATGTGCTAACTCCATTTTCCCCCCAACTTCCTAATCCCTTCTCTTCCAGCATTCACAGGTTCGACTATGCTAGAAACTATGACAGCAATAATCTCTTCACTTCTACCAGTTAGTGAGAAGTTAAGTGAGTTTATCAAGGTCACAAATGAAATTACATTCAGACCGAGGAAAAAAAGCTGAATGGTCTGATACTCATGCTAGTGTTTGATTTGTTAGATACTTTCTCTTCGTCTTTCTCACTATGAAATCTGAAGTCACCTGAAGAATGAGGTGTCTGGCACCTATGAGTGAGATTAATTAAAAGCTCAGTTGCTTAGCAGTCTTTAGTATGTTAGACTATTGTAGATGTGTGCTGGTCTATGAAGAAGTCTTAGCTTTCCTATTTAAAATTCAATTAACAATAAAGTATCTTCTCTAAAGCTAAAATGCAATGCATTCTTTGTTATGAAATATATATTTTTGTTCATGGTTTGCTAGTTTTGCTGTATTTATATGTTGATTCCTTTGTGAGTAATTATGCAGTTATGTAAACTGAAACCTATTGTTTATTTATATGCTAGATGTTCTTCATTCAACAGTGTTATAAGTGTAGCTAATTTTATTAGATAAATTTACTCACTGGGAAGTCAAAATGAGTTTGATCTAGATATCTGTATTTTGGTCTGTGGAGAGAGTGAGGGAAGAGTAGCAGAGTAGGGTTCTGTTGTGTCTCTAAGCAGTCCAGAGGCACTACAAAGAACAAAAGAGGTATGATATAGCTGAAATAAAAATCTGAGTTGTTTTGGAGGAACCCAAACAGAGCTCTCAAGAAACAAATTTCTCCAGTGATGCCTCTAGCACGATTAAGTAAGCACAGAGTCATGCAGACATATTTTCTTTAAAAAATAAAGTATGCTCTGATACTCCTCTATGTAAGAAACATAAATCACTAAACAGAATGATGCATTGCTGCTTTAAGAAATCTGGAGAATCTTATAAAGCAAGAAATATATTAAAAAAAAGAAAAAGAAAATTATAAGGGAACTTTTGAGAGAGAAAGAGTAGTTGAGTTTTCTTCCACATCCAGGAGGTATATTGTCACTATTTTCTACTTTCTACTAATTTTATTTTATTTTACTTTTAAATTTGGAGGCAGCATTTTCATTTTCTGGGTGTTCAATTAGGCATTCATATCTGGAGATAACACTGCTTCAATCTAATAGAACCACTGAAATTCGCTATTCTGCCAAGGAGTACATAAAGAAGCAGCTGAACTAATAATGCCTGTCCTCTGATTTACATCTCTTGATTTCTTTATGAGAACTATGGTTGGAATTTTCCCAGAGTCTGAGAAATGCAGGACGCCTTTTTTGTGTGCTTTATCTGGTCTCTGAACTCAAACTGAGGACGTGTAGTCACTTAAACCAATTGCTGAAGGTATTTTAGGATAACCTTCTTGATTTTATATCAAAATACATCACTGTGCTTACATGATCTGTAACTACCGGTTTTAAAATGTTCTTTGACCTGTATATCAGCTGTCATTAGAAATTTGATTCACATTAAGCTAATATAGCAAAGCTTTTCTCTTGAAATGAGATACAACATGATTTTCTTTTTTTCTGCTTTACCTTTGCGGTCTTTTATATTGCCTGTAGAAATCAAAAGGACACTCAATAAAGCTTTAAACTTACGGTGACAAAGTTAGTCCTTCAGTGCCAACAAGTTGGTAGAAATTCAATGGTAAGCATCATGTGTCCATCCTGTAGGTGCTCTAAAACTATGCTCAGTGTTAGTCTTCAGTATTAGCTCTTAGCTAAAATGTCTTAGACTTGAATTTCTGGCTAACTTGCTGTTTTCTCTTCTGAGATGAAAAACAATAGAAGGTCTAAATCTGCTTGATTGGCCAGGTAGGCCTCTGGTCTTCTAAAGGGTAAGATCATGCAGGCGCAGCGGGAAACATGCCTGTTGCCCTGTGTGACTGCTTTTGTTTGAGGAAGTGCAGCAGACGTGGGATCTGTGTTCCTTAGTCATATCAGGCTCAACTCCGGTATAATGTAGACAGAGCCAACAGTGACATCAATTTCATTATTTCCTGATTCCCCAAAGTACTGTATTATGGCCAGATTTTATGAAATGGAACAATGCATTCAAATATTACTGCAGGCCACTGGGAAATGATGAAGTGTGAGGGCTGGTTGGCTGGCTTGTTTATTATTTCACACTTCCCCAGTTTGGGCTAGGCAGTTTATTGTATTCAGAAAATCTGTGAGGTCCCCATCTCAAACATATTTTGGTCTAATTCTTTATAGGAAAATGTAGAAGCAACAGGATGGTGGGAAGCAAAAGGAAACAGGACAGAAAAGGTGGAGAATTACTCAGTGGTAGCTTGCAAGAGTCATAGCAAAAAGTGATTCTCAGTAACAATTACTCAATTTATTTTTTTCTGTATCAGGATGTGTTTAATCTATGGTTTGCTATAAGATAGTTATTTTGTTTTATTCAATTTGCAATTTTTCCCCAGTAAGAGAAAATCTAACTGTTGTTTTTGTTGTTTAGACTTTGATGATATACTTGAAAGAGAAATTATATTTAACATTTGCATTGCATGAGTTCTGTGTTATTTAAGTATGTATATGGGTATCTAAAAATTCACATTAGACTTCAAAATCCTACCTGGCAGTATGAATCTGCAAATATATGATCACATTATAAAGATAAATCAAACTAAATTTTATGTTGAAAGG
>VXAV01008715.1:102888-113575 GCA_013399715.1 Alectura lathami | reverse complement strand
GAGGAGAGGAGAGGAGAGGAAAGAAAAAATATAATGGAGAAAAAAGAAATCTTAATAGTACAGTTCTGAACATGAACCTTTTTCTATGGCTATCCTTTCACTACTTAAATAATAGATATTGAGCACATGTTATAAAAGATACATAAACTACATATTTATATGAAGGTTAGAAGAAACTACAACTAAATAGAGGGACAGACGAGACAAGTTGTGACACCTATTAGCCTATATTGTATTATGGAATCTCAAGGAAATTCAGTAGTTTATTACGTATTGCATGATTTAATGTGCTAAAAGTCTAATATTAACAAATGTGCTTATTCTTATAATACAATGTTCCTTTAAGTATTACATACAATTATATACAAAGTTAATATATCTAAAGACCAGTCTTTAAAAAAAATCTACTTTCTTTGCAGTCTACATTTAGTCTTATTTTTTAATTATGGGAATGTCTGAAAAATTTTATATCTGTATCTAGATAATTTTGATGAATATATTTTAAATATACATAAACCCAGATTTAACAGAGTATATTCTTGACCTTAATATCAAATAGTTTAAATAGTTGCAATATTAGACAAGTCCAATGAAAAAATATTTAGCTGTCTCTGTATCTATTACATTGCTAAAGAAATCTAGACACTAGTATGGTCTGTGATTTATCAACTGTTTAAGTGTATATTCTGTTTAAGTAGCAGTGATGATTTAAATATGGTCAGGATTAAGGAGCTAGAAGTTAGCTGCACATTTCCAACACATGATCTGAAGTCCACTGAAATGTGATAAAAATACTCGCAGCAACTTTGATGGACTGTGGATCAAGCTCAGTCTAAATGAGACATCTTACAATGGAAAGACTTCTCAGGGGAATGAATTGCTTTCACTGTGATCTGGAATATTTTTCAGGATTTTAAACAGTAGCTACTACAGTGAATGATAAATAAGTAAAGGTAACTTAATAGAGGGGAGCCCAGGTGCTAAAAGAACCACCACAAAATAATTCAAAGTAACTTATTAACTTTGATGCATTCATTGTGTGACAGGATTGAAAATGAATTCAGTTTGTAATGTTTGACTAGAATACAGACTTAAAGAATAATTATTTAAAGCATAAACTTGCATTGGATGTTAAAATATTTGATTCCTTTTCACAGTTATAATTCTTCTCTAAATACAGACGTACTTGGTATATTGGTTGTGTATTTTATAGTTTTCAAATGAATTTTAAAAGCTTGCCTTTTCAGAGCAAAGAATCTAACCACCACACTAGGGAATCCATGCCTGCCAGCCTCTCCATATGTTCTCTACATTCATAAGCCCTCTTGCAGTAATACTTGCTTAACAAATGTAAATATAGTTCTGGACCAAGTTTTCCCTCAGATGAGCACACATCAAAGGCTAGTGTCATTGAAAAAACTTTTCCTTCATCTGTTGCTATCGAGCTTTGAACACTGTCCTTTATTTCTTGATTTAAATTTTATGGTAGTGACTGCATAAGATTAAAAAGCAGATGCTACCTAAGGGCAAAAATTTGCCCCTTGCACATCTTGACTAGTACCATACTCTCTGAGTGAACATTTTAGGTCAAGCACCAGTTTTTGACTTCTATTTGTCAAGTAATACTTTGATACCACTGGATGTGCTACAGAATGATGAATGGGTATGTAGAACAAAGTGTTACTCATTGTAGTTCAGTCATGGGAATAGTCATATAGAGGAGCTGCAAGTGTCTCAGTTATACTGGTGATCAGATACTCACATGGGGTTTCTACTGAAATCACAGGCTATTCATATGAGCAGTTCCTTCTCAGGGTTACTCAGGTAATCCTGGATTGATTCTAAGTAATAAATTAACTCTTAAAACAAAGGGTTGGAAGACAGCATATAACATACTCATATGTTTTTTAAATACTGTATGGGTGATCCAGGGAATTGCAGAGGAGTAAACCTTAAAACTGTATCTGGTAAAGATGTTGAAATGAAACTTCAAAACAGAATAATAAAACACCTGGAAAATAATCTTATAAGAATGGCTAAACTGGTATGATTACTGGCAATAGAGAATCAGCCTTTTCAGTTTCTTTGAATGTACTAATAAAAGAGAGGGGATGAGAAAATTAGTTGATATATGTTTAGTGTTTTAAAAGGCATCTGACAAGGTCTGTTAATATAAACTGCTAAAATAAAATAGGCATGGGACAGGATGCAAATATTATGTTAAGAGGGAAAAAAAAAAAGGAGCAAATGTCAATTTAAATCAAGAAAAAGGATTTGTTGAACATATATATATGAATGAACAGAAAACACGATAGATGAAAATCAGCAGTGATAACATAAAGAACAGCTAACATAGAAGGGAGACAACTTAAGTTGTCTACTTACTTGTCATACTACTTACATTCTTCTAAGTGAATCATATCAGCTCAGGAAATGAACCTCAGCATCACTAAAAATAACTCAATGAAGGCTTCACTTCAGTGTGCATTGGCATTTAAAAGCAAATGAAGCACTGTGAGATAAGTGGTAGTGAATAACGCGAAAGTATATAATTTCATTATATACATAATTATACATTGTATCTTTTCTTATATCTAAAATATTAGCCACATATAAGTCAAATTATTTCTGTGAACTTAGAAGACTTAGAGACAACTAAAACAATAAATAGAATGGAAAATATTTGCATGAAAAAGAGTGGAAAGATCTGTGCTTTTTTTTTTTTTTTTGAAAGGAAAAAATATTTAATAGATTTGTTCATGGAGAAGACAGTTTGAGGGTCTTTGTTTCATAACAAAGGAAAGCAACATTACTTAGAAGTGGGAATAAGCAATTAAAAAACTGTTGCTCAAAATACTTTTCCCATTTAACACATAATTGCACTACTGGACTCACTGCAAAAGATATCACAGAGGCCAAGAAACACTGAGACTGCAAGTTTGGCCGAAATTAAAAGGTATATACAGCTAACAGATTGGTATGCGTTAAAATCTTTGCTCTTCAGCCCTTAATCCAAATTCTTAACATTAGTGATTAAGCTGCAGGAAATTTACCCTGTATCTGGTTATTGCTGAGTATTATACTTACCAGATGTTATTCAAACTGCACATTCAGAAAGCTTAAATGGTGCAGGACACCTGTGGGCTGGTAACTCAGTGGTGAGCTTCAAAGGGCCACTGATTAGGGGAGGTAGGAATTACCATTTCCTGCTCAAGATAGAAAAGCACTGTGGAAAATGAGGGGACAAATCTCCAGGAGAAGGTCTGGGATGCGTCAGTTTTTCTTAGGGTATCATTCCTGACTTCAGAGATACAACCATTGCAGAAGAAATGAAAAGTTTGTTGCAGCATCTCATTCCAAACTGTCTGCATGATAAAGCACCCATTGGAGTATTTGAAATCTGAATTTGTTAGGTGAGGATGGCCAAGTTTGGTTCTCTTTCCACCAAAAAGATGGCTGTTTTAGTGAAATCGTTCAACTTCAGAATTTTCCTTTGTAAGTAGGTCAGGATCACAGAAAAGTCTCCAGAGCTGAGGCAAAGCAACCAGTCTGGACTGACTGGCCATTGCATGGAACTGATCATTGAATGGAACTGGCCACTGGGTGACAGAGAGGTACATACTGTATAATTCATGCTGCAGGTATGGTGGGAGCCATGCTGCCTCAGTCACAAGAACAGAGCAAATGTCTTGGCAAGCTCTACCATGAAAAAAATAGTCATTGTACTTGGGAAAAAGTTAACATCAGGTTGTACCTCTACAAAATACAGGAGAAGCATGGGCTGTGATCAGTCCTCCAAGGAACCAGAATGTAAGTACAGAAAAAAAAAGGAAGATATTAAATCTCTTTTTCCTCTAACATTTGATGTTGACAAAATTTAAACCAGCAAAAAACTCCTATTTAAAATAAATATGCTTATGGCTGAACTGACTAGAGTCTCAAAATATTGAACAGTAAAATACATTGAGAACATAAGCAGAAAAATTGATTCATTTTATATATTGTCCCTGCCCATGGCAGGGGGGTTGGAACTAGATGATCTTTAAAGTCCATTCCAACTCAAATCATTCTATGATTCTATAATTATGTAAAAATATTTGCCTGTGCTTACACATCTGTTGCATTTGGAAATGATCCCTTTGGCTGTTCAGGACCCTCAGTAAGGCAGAGGTGTGTGGGTGCTCCCTGCCCTGTGCTCTGCTTGCTGGGCCACCACCTCCCTCCCCCCTGCATCCAGTGTCACAGATGTTGTATTAAAAGTCCCCAGGCATATTGAGGAATAGCCATAAAATCCCCAGGGATTCATTTTGGGGCCAGTTCTCTTCCTTATTTTTGTAAATGATCTGGATGCAGGACTCAAATACTGAGCAAGTTTGTGGAGAACACTAAATTGGGAGGAGCTGTTGACTTCCTTGAGGGCAGAGGTGCCTTGCAGAGAGCTCTTGAAGGGCTGGGCAATCACCAGCCACATGACGTTTAACAAGAGCAAGTGCACCTGGAACAGGGCAACCCTGGATATATTTACAGATTGGGGAAAGGGATTAGCACCACAAAAATGGATCTGGGTATTCTGGTCCATGGCAAGTTGAATCTGAGTCAGCAGTGTGCCCTGGCAGCCAAAAAGGCCAACAGTACCCTGGGGAGCATCAGGCCCAGCACGGCCAGCTAGGTGAGGGAAGAGATTGTCCTGCTCTGTTCTGTGCAGCCTCACCTCAAGGACTGGGTGCAGGTTTGGGCACCACGATGTAAGAAAGATAGAAAGTTGTTAGGGAGCATTCAGAGGTCTACGGAGATGGTGCAGTGTCTACAGGGCATGAGGTATGAGGAGTGGCTGAGGTTCCTTGGTTTCTTCAGCCCAGAGGGAAGGCTGAGGGGAGACCTCATGGTGGCCTACAGCTCCCTCACAGAGAAGTGGAGGGGCAGGCACTGCTCTCTGGTGACAGTGACAGAACCTGAGGGAACGGCATGGAGCTGCATCAGGGGAGGGTCAGGCTGAGTGTTAGGAAAATGTTCTGCACCAGAAGGTTGTCAGGCCCTAGAACAGGCTCCCCAGGGCAGTGAGCATGGCCCCAAGCTGTGGGAGTTCAAGGAGCATTTGGACACTGCTCTCAGACTTAGAGATTGAATTTTGGGTGGTCCTGTGTGGGCCCAGAGCTGGACTTGATGATTCTTGTGGGTCCTTTCTAACATAAGATAGTCTAACTTTTAATGGTTCTAGGCTGGCTGCTCTTAGACCTTCACAGGGAGAAAGCAGAAATATTAAAGTGGCTATGAGCTCCAGTATATAACTCAGTATGAGTAAAGGTGATAGTGCAAATACATACTTTGTATTAGTTATCCTCAATTATAAACAAAGTGAGAAAAACCTATTCTGTTTGATAATTCGGGAAAACATACTCAGGAACTTGTCCTGTGAATGCAATTGATGATATAGGTTACAGCTGAGCTACTTCTAAACAATTGCTTGTGTGCATATAAAACTCTTTCTATAAGTATACTGCCCAGTGATTGAGGGAAAGGCCGTGGATGTAGTCTACCTAGACATTAGTAAAGTCTTTGACTCTGTCCCCCACAGCATTCTCCAGGAGAAGCTGGCAGCCCATTGCTTCGACTGGTGTACTCTTCGCTGGGTAAAAAGCCAGCTGGATGGCCAGGCCCAGAGAGTGGTGGTGAATGGAGTTAAATCCAGCTGGTGACCAGATCCTGTTTGATAACTTTATTGATGATCTGGATGAGGGGATTGAGTGCACCCTCAGTAAGTCTGCAGATGACACCAAGCTGGAAAGAAGCGTTGATCTGCCTGAGGGTAGGATGGCCCTACAAAGGGATCTGGACAGGCTGGATCAATGGGCTGAGGCCACCAGTAAGACCAGGTGTCAGGTCCTGCACTTTGGTCACAAAAACCTCAAGCAACAGTACACAGGCTTGGAGCACAGTGGCTGGAGAGCTGTGCGGAGGAAAAGGACCTGGGGGTGATAGTCAACAGCTGGCTGAACATGAGCCAGCAGTGTGCCCAGGTGGCCAAGAAGGCCAATGTCATCTTGGCTTGTATCAGAAATAGTGTGGCCAGCAGGAACAGGGAGGTGATCGTCCTCTTGTACTCGGCACTGGTGAGGCCGCACCTTGAGTGCTGTGTTCAGTTTTGGGCCCCTCTCTTCAAGAAAGACATTGAGGCCCTGGAGCGTGTCCAAAGAAGGGCAACAAAGCTGGTGAAGGGCCTGGAGCATAAGTCTCATGAGGAATGGTTGAGGGAACTGGAACTGTTCAGTCTGGAGAAGAGGAGGCTCAGAGGAGATCTTATTGCTCTCTACAGCTGCCTGAACAGAGTTTGTAGCGAGGTCGGGGTTGAGATCTTCTCCCAGGTAACAGTGATAGGATGAGAGGTAACGGCCTCAAGTTGCTCCAGGGCAGGTTCTGGTTGGATGTTAAGAGAAACTTCTCTGNTGGAGAAGAGGAGGCTCAGAGGAGATCTTATTGCTCTCTACAGCTGCCTGAACAGAGTTTGTAGCGAGGTCGGGGTTGAGCTCTTCTCCCAGGTAACAGTGATAGGATGAGAGGTAACGGCCTCAAGTTGCTCCAGGGCAGGTTCTGGTTGGATGTTAAGAGAAACTTCTCTGAGAGAGTGGTGAGGCATTGGAACAGGCCGCCCAGAGATGCGGTAGAGTCTCCGTCCCTGGAGGTGTTCAAGAAATGTGTGGACGTGACACTTATGGTGTGGGCATAGTAGACATGGGTTGATGATTGGACTAGATGGTCTTACAGGTCTTTTCCAACCTTAATGATTCTATGATTCTATAATTCCTTGTGTTTATAAGACTGGGCGCTACACTGAAAATGTTAAATGCAGTGTAAGAAAAAAATCAGTGGTGTCATGACATCAGTATTTTTCATGTAATTGTATTATAATCATCATAAATCATTACTGAGTGTGCTAATATATCAGTATTAATGTATTGTTACTTGCTGTACAAAGTAAAAAGGGGAAAACAATTTATTATAAACCAATAGTAGTCAATAAAGAGAGTAACAGAAAAAAACTTTAAGAAATAGAGCATTTATTCTCTGTATTCTAACTTGCCCTCTCCTCCCCCTCCCCCAAGTCACTGAAGTGGTATAAAGTAGTATATACTTGATCTATAGTCAGAGCTCTCCATCTGGTCAGCATGGCTCTGAGAAAGTTTGTTCCTTCTTTGTTAACTTGCTTTGGCATTATGTTCCTCCGACTTTCTGAGAAACTTTGGAATTACCTAAAAGACTCAGCACTGGATGATGTGAACTAAAAGGTCCATAATAGAAGTAACATTAATGAACATACCAGGAGGGGAAGTCTTCTAGTATTGTGAAATTGTATTGCAAACATTTCGGTGATTATCATAGTGATTATCAGTGATTATGAGCCAGAGCACTGAAGTTTCTGGTCTTCTAGTGCGGAACTGTCATTTATTCCCTGTGTTTGTAGATGTAGACTGTCTTTTACCACCTGATTTTATTTATGGATCATTGTATGTCAAAAGGATTATACAGGGATATCCTTTTTAAAGAAGTACATTGATTGGCCTATCAGTGGTATAAATCGAAGTAAATAAAAGGAAAAATCTGTCTTGTTTGTATGAGTGATTTTAATTCCACTTGCTCATTTCATAGTGAGTCTGAATGCCTTCATGTTTTTTCTCTTTGTTTTTTCCCTTCTGTTTTGAAGAACTATTTTTCCCTGTAGGCTGGCTAAAGGAAGAAGAGAGGACTGAAGTCAACTGTCATTTTCATTAACGTGGGCTATGTAGTAGACGGCAGAGCTGAAAGAGTATAATGACATATGAGAGTCAAGTGGTGTTAGTATAGGCAATAAGAAAATGCAACTAGTAATTCTACTGTTTTAGTACATTTATTTATCTAAAAAACTGAGGTACTGATATCATTTATAGTTTAAAGCAGTTATACAGTAAAACAGAAACATGAGAGAACTGGCAGATAAAAATGTCTAACAGAAAATGGCAGTCTAACAGAATCATAACTTCGTAGAGAGCTCTAACACCATAAGTACAAGATTTATAGGGTAAAATTCTGCAGCTGTGTGTACCAAATAAACACTAAGACATAGGGGTTTATCTGTGCAGTTACACCTGTTACAATTCTGAGTATTGGGATTGTAACATTAGAAACTGGTTCAAAGTGTGCATTCTCCAGAGATAGTTTGCAATCTCACTTTTAATTCTTTAAAATAATTATAATAAAAATCTTCAAGGAATAATAGTTATGTTTTTCTCTTCCATAACCTTTTGTGAGCTTTCTAGAAAAAAAAATAAGAAACATAAATCATGGACACTTTTTTTTTCTTACAGTCCAATATCAAATCTGAGAAGAATTCTCCATGACGAATACAACATTATGTGTATTTTTCTACTTTTTAATGGACAATATCTGACATTTTCAGAATGTTATTGCCATTAGACAATTTTCAGAATAAGGAGCACAGTTTTGCAGTTATGGATCGAATTCAACTTGGATGCTAATCCATGCTCTTCCTGGAGTTTGAGTAGCATAAATGTTGAGATCAAAACAAACAAAAGCAATACCCATGGAATTAATTCCTGCTAGAACTGTTAAAATGCTAAACCAACAATGGATCACACCCAATAATTCTTTTCAAATGTAATTTAACAAAATTGTTGTCAAGATCCCTTCCTTAGTAAATGTAGCACCATTTGAAAGCTGGTGGAAAAGGCTGAATAGAAAACGGTGTCTGATTTTCAGCATTCAGTCCTAAAATCTCACAATCCATTTACATAGATAAATTCGCACACATTAGGCGATGGTAGATGCATGCACCCACTACAGCTGCCCTAGCTTTCCCTGCAGGCACTGGTGAAATGCAGTGTTGCACATTCATGCTCCGTGTGTAAGATTTATTTTAAAGGAGGAATGAAGAGTGTGTCATTGTACTGCTAACCAACCTTCAACTCCATAAAATCCCTACATAAGTATATATTTGAAATAAAACTGTGTTAAGTGAAATATTGTCTTTTGAAGTCTGAAAAGCCAAAGTGGTGCTAAAAGTCATTGTTTCTGTTGATGCAATAGAGATTCACCAGTGTAACTGGTGAACTGAACTACAAGGAAGCAGTCAGATTTTGCCTTCAATATTTTGTGATCTTTCACTCCCTGAAACGCAAATGTAGAAATGTCAGCATAATGTAGAGACATTTTACTCAGCTAAAGAACAGAAGAGCGTGCACATTGGTTACGCAGTTTATAGTCGGAGAAAGTCTTATGTCTGTTTAGGAAGTTCCTCAGCAACTAAATGACCTGATATTGGCAATCTTGAATTTATCAGCAAATATTTAAAGCAGACAATATAATTCAGAATTGTAAGTGCCAAGCAATCTTTACCAGAGGTCATTGTGGTCAAGTAAACTCCACTACACCACTGTCTTCCTCCTCCTTTTCCAAGGAAGAGGGGGAGGAGAAAATATGATAGAAAATAAAAAAAGCTTACAGGTTCAGATAAGGATAATTTAATTAAAGGGAAAAAACAAGCAAACAAACAAAAAACAGACATACAACAAAACAAGGAAAGGATGTGCAGAAACAAAGAGAGAGAAAACAACTATTCTCTGCTTCCCATCAGGAAGAAACTTTTGGCCACGACCTGGGAAGCAGTGCCATAATACACGTAACAATTTTTTGGGAGGACAGATGTTTTCGCAAGAGTTGCCCTGCCCCAAGTTATCCTTCCCCTTTTCCCTCCTGAGCGTGACATCATATGGAATATCCCTTTGATTGGTTTAGGTCAACGGCCCTGGCAGTGTCCTCTCCCCAACTCTTGCCAATTGCCAGCCTCCTGGCTTTGTTGGTGTTGGAATGAGTCTTGGCACTTTGCCAGCACCACTCAGCAATAGCCAAACACTGGTTCAGTATCAATGCTGTTCTATCTACAAGTGCAGAGCACTATATGGGCTGCTGTGGAGGAAATTAACTGCACCCGAGTTAGACCTATTACAGTCCAATAACTTACAATTATCAAAAAACTCAGTCCCCTCGATAAGGTTTTGTTTATATCTTCAGCTGTTAGTTCTGGCATGGGACAATATAAGTTTTAGTTATTTTTCCACAGCAGTTGTATCTGTCATAACTGAAGTACTATTTTCCAATCCATGCATAAGCTAAGTCCAATCCAAGAACAAACTAGTAATATTACTAGTAATATTCTGAACAGAATTGTGTGATGATTTTATCTGTAAAAGCAGAAGGTATGTCAGAATGCATTAATGATGAACATCTTTATGACAAGATTAGAGAAGTTAATTGTTTCTTTTGCAAAAATGTAAATGTTTGCACGCTTATCCTAATTTGCATCAATGGATTTACTGGCAAAGATCTTTTCCTCTGGCAGTTGTGTGAAATATGTTTACTATTGAAATATGAAATATGTTTAGTATTTTTAACTGTCTTTGGAGCTAGCCGAAATTTTTGTTGATAGATGACCTTAGTAGAAACACACATACTTTCCTTTGTTATCTGAAAAATTCTGTTTGTAAGGAAAAAATCTGTTCAAAGCAAACTGTTATGTCTGAGATAAACTAAGGAAGAAGTAAAAAGATACCATAACATCTTTGTGGTATGCGAGGTATTCTGTTGCTCTTGAAATTAACAAAGTGAGTTTCCTTTCCTTTCCTTTTTCCTTTCCTTT
>VXAV01008715.1:80957-100622 GCA_013399715.1 Alectura lathami | reverse complement strand
TCTTATGTTGCAACAGGTTCAAAAGTTCAGCTTCAGTCAATACACAGACTCATCATAGTGTGCAGATTGTTATACTACTGACAGATGCTGTTAAATATGAAATATTTTTAATGTAGCTATTAAGTGCTACATAAAGAATCCTGTAAAGGTGAATCAAAATATATTCAAATGGTATTATTTCTTTTATAAATATAGCTTTTTATATGTAGTTATATACGTATTTATATGTATAGTTTTTCAAAGTTCATGGTTCCAATCGAAAGTTAATATGCAGAGATAGATTAAACATTGATTTGTGGTTGCAATTAGAAAAATTATACCTCTTCACTTTAATAACATGCTGAAAAGACTGTCTAGATTAATTTGGCCTATTTTATGTACTTCAGTCAGTCCTCAAACATACAGTGTTTTATTAACTGTTGTTGAAAACAGACCTCAGATTTAAAACACTCTAATGTGTTTCATTCTGTGAGGCTCTACACGCACGAGAAGCAGCCATAAAAAGTGTTAAAATAAGTGAGCAGAAAACTTTAATTTGGTAGTACATTACACCTGAACAAGTGTTAATGAGTAAAAAAGATGCAAGCAGTGAAGAGCCAACCCCAGATATAATATATCCAAAAAAATTATCCAATATATCCATCTCCATCACTCTTCATGTCTTCTGTTTTTCTCAGCGGCTCACCAGACAGTAATGTTCTCAGATCAAATATTCTCTATAAATTGGGAGACCATTTAGCTGATTTATGAGGCTTTTAGCTATTACATACTTACCTACTCAATAAAAGTACTTACATCATATGACACACAAGCTACCTCCACAATCCAAGAATCATTCTTAAAGTGACACATACATCAAATTGTAATGTGATTTCCTGTGTCTAATATATCACTTAAGGGCAAATAACAGGCATTCCATGGTATATATTTTTTATTTCTTCATTAATTGTTCTTAGTTTTTTCAGACAGCACTTTTTTACTCTTGCGGCTTTCTCTTGCACATAAATATATGCTTTAGCATTAAAAAATATGACAGCTGGAAGGTAGAAAGGCAGACAGAGGCAGGCTGTGTGAGTGAGTGGAACACAGAGACTATAATTTTCTTAATATTTTCTCCTTATTTTTTGTTTTCAGTCTGGAAATTAAGTAACTGTTGATGCTTATGTACAATGAGAAAAAAAAAAAAAAAGAGAAATTGAAATGGATTTTAAAGAAAATATTTATCTTGCTTGCAAAATAGACTGTTTGGTTTATACCAGAACCAGTAACCTTTGATCAGAACCTTTGAGCATCAGAATATAACCAGATATATTCAATTAATAATAACCGTGCTATTTCTGGCCAACATGGTCTATTCACCGCGTATCTCATTGCACTAGAGGAAATTCTACTATTCAAGCTATTACTTTAGAGCCCCTACTCAAAATGAACAAATAAAGCTTTTGGATAGTAGTTAAGCAATAGTCCAAACTTCCTGTTGCAACTCAAATCTGATAATGATGTGGATTATTAATTATAATATGTTATATAACCTTTATTGAAGAAATTGAATGGAAATCTTATTCTTAGGGATACGTCCTAAAGAGTATGAAGCTAACATCTATATAAAAATAAACATAAAAAGCCTTCAGTTCTACAGAAAAACATGACATGAGGATGTCTTATAACCTTTAAAACTTAGCTTCTGCTTATAACTGTTACCTTTTCTTTCAGAGTAGCATAGAATCATAGAATCATAGAGCCATTAAGATTGGAAAAGACCTCTAAGACCATCTAGTCCAACCACTGACCCAAGACCACTGTGCCCAGTAGACTGTGTCCTTAAGTGCCACATTGATCTTGGAGCTGAGCAAGTGCTTTTGAGTTCAGTAATCTGCCAAACACGTTTCACAAACTGTGAAGAAAATTTCTCTATTTCTCTATTTAAGTAAAAACATTCTAGCATAATTAATTAATATTATGCACTACATTTAGTTAAATTGAGAGAAATTAAGTGTATTCTCTTGCAATATTCATCACTGTATACAATTTTTTTAGGGATTCCAGTCTCTGTTAGCAATTGTTTTACACATCAGGTGTGTTCTCATTGAAGTTCATAAAAAATGCGTTAATCTTAGTTCCAGAAAATATTACGATAACTGTAAAGGTGACTTTCAAGGTCATATATCTTGACAAAATATTGTAGAAGTGACAAAAATATTTGGCAGTCTGTTTTGTAGAGTAAGAGTTTATTAAGAACCCAATGGTTAATCATGAAGTTAACACATACAATGATTGCTTGCTCTTGCCCTCACCTAGTTTCCTACTAATTCAACATCACACCATGACAGTAGAGCAGATTGTCATCACTTCATAGCATTATACATAAAATGTGTTGTTATAAACATTACATCAAATCAAGATGTAGGATATGAAACTAGAGTAACATGTTTGGCAAAAAGTGATACCTTATCTCTCTCTGAATTTTGTTCCTCAATTTAAACATCACTGAAGAAATTTTTGCAAAATCTGTTTATCATTATTCAGTGCTGGAAAGGAGGCAGACCAGAGAAACAGAACATTCTTTCAAAATCAGGATGTTACAGTGAGTGTCTTGGAAAGCCTCTGAATACATTGAAGCTAGTACAAAAGAAACAGCACCTTGTGAAACAGAATTAGGAATGCTTTCAGTAAGTAGAAGAAGGGTTTGTTTGTATATTTATTTATTTATTCGGGGAAGTTTTAGAAGTTCAGGTTTAGGGCCTGATTTAGATAGAACATAAAGCTCCAAGTATCTTTACATCTAAATTGAAAGTAAAAAATATAGATTTTCAATTTTCAAAATGAACTGTTCTGAGATCCTTCATTCCCACTGAGTTTTATTTGTTTAAGTTTAAACTGACTAGCATAAATGGAAAATAATTTTGAAATATGAAATCAGAACATGTATTTCCAACACTGTCCTTTTCAAAAATCTCTTTCCACACCTTCTATATTAAAATTCATATTCAATATATTTTATGTTGTTTCAGTTTTCCAGAACGGACACATGAAACTTCAAACTGAAATAAAAAAAAAAAAGTATATAAATAAGACTACTACTGTATAAAGCTACCATAAAGTAGATTAAATTGCACATCTCTGGTATAATTTTGATGCCCAAAAGGATTTATTTGTAGCAACAAATAAATAAATAAAAACAGAAACTAGAGCTAGAAAATGGTCACACCTGCAGCACAGTAACAAATATTTTTATGTTTTATTCAGGTTTTCTCTTAAAATTCACAGTTTTTACCATTTCCCTTCAGAAACTATTCCACAGCCTGTGTAAAGCTAGGAAAGTCCTAATCAGCATAAATTTACCCCTGCTTTGTCATCTTTCTTTCATAGCCTTTTAATCCCACAAATATTTTTTCCAACCCAAACAATCTTTAGGAATGGAAAGATAATTATCATGTTATCACTTCATCTTTACGTGAGGTAATAAGTTTTTTCATCCAGCCTTTCATAAATTGAGGTCACAGCTCTTAATATTACTTTTATTTCTTTAGCTTACATTGCACTTGTTTTTATTTGTCAATATTTTGGAGCACTTATGTGATTAGAAAGGAATCTGATTCAGAAGGGACTCCCTTATCAAAGCTGTGTAGAGATACACATTCACCTCTTTTCCTGATGATCAGATATCTCTGCAAAATCTTTTTCCCTTGATCAGAAAAGGATCAATGTACAGTTTTGTATTACATGAATTTTTTTCTTGTTATCATAGAGAGAAAGGGCTGACTTGTCATCCCCACTAATTACCAGATGTACATCGACTTCAGTGACTGTATGTGAGTGGATGGGTTGGAAAGTGGTGTTACTGTGGATCAGTGTAAGCTACATGTACAGTGACTGTGCAGTGAACTCCAGGCTCACATTCTTCTCAGAAAACATACAGATGGTACTACTGGTTCACTTTAATATTTGGAATTTACCAGTGCAAATACNAAAAAAAAAAAAAAAAAAAAAGAATAAATTGAAATTCTCTTCTAAAAAGGTTTTAAAGGTCACTGTACTCTCTGTAGCATGTATAGGTGAATCAGTGTGTCACATGATCCACCCTGCAAAACTAGCTGAATATGTGGCAGCTACCAGATCAACTAAAAAATTGCACTGCCAGATATTTTGTTTGGTATTCCCCTTAACATCTGCCCTAGACCAAAAGATGCTTCTTAGATAAGGATAGTGGAGCACTACCCTAATTAGTGAGTGCTGATCTTTCTTCTCAGCCCTCCCACTGCTCTGTCCTGTTGACTCATGCAAATGTTAGTAGTCCTAACAAATCTACAGTTGGTGTGAAGAGTTGGAGCTTTACGCAATCATTTGCTTTGGAGTACTCAAACAACTAAAAGAGTTGGGGTAGTAACGCCTGCCACAGTCACTGATTTGTTCCTGGAATTGCTCCTGAAGCTGCTGTGAGTTGCCGACTGGCATTTTTCTCTCTCTCATGGCTTCCACCATTCATCAGACCTGTGTAAGAGATACAGTGACAATTATTTTTTGTGCCTGGTAAGTTTCTTTACAGTTTAATAACAGTTTGATAAGTAAACATTTCTGCTCAGGTTACTTGTCCAGACTAGCTGCAGCAGTTTTGCTACAGAGATTGCACAGTTCCTCCAGTCCTTAGTGACACCATGGGACTAAACGCTTCCTCAGTACTTCTAGTATGCATTATGAGTAAATCATAGAATCATAGAATCATTAAGGTTGGAAAAGACCTGTAAGACCATCTAGTCCAATCATCAAACCATCACTACTATGCCCACAACATAAGTGTCACGTCTACACGTTTCTTGAACACCTCCAGGGACAGTTATTCCACCACCTGCCTGGGCAGCCTTCCAATGGCTGACCACTCATTTTGAGAAGTCTTCCTAATATCCAGCTCGAACCTCCCCTGGTGCAACTTGAGGCCGTTACCTCTCGTCCTATTGCTAGACTCCTAGGAGAAAAGGCCAAAACCCACCTCACTACAAACTCTGTTCAGGCAGCTGTAGAGAGCAATAAGGTCTCCTCTGAGCCTCCTCTTCTCCAGACTAAACAGTTCCAGTTCCCTCAACCATTCCTCATGAGACTTATGCTCCAGGCCCTTCACCAGCTTTGTTGCCCTTCTTTGGACACGCTCCAGGGCCTCAATGTCTTTCTTGAAGAGAGGGGCCCAAAACTGAACACAGCACTCAAGGTGCGGCCTCACCAGTGCCGAGTACAAGAGGACGATCACCTGCCTGTTCCTGCTGGCCACACTATTTCTGATACAAGCCAAGATGACATTGGCCTTCTTGGCCACCTGGGCACACTGCTGGCTCATGTTCAGCCAGCTGTTGACTATCACCCCCAGGTCCTTTTCCTCCGCACAGCTCTCCAGCCACTGTGCTCCAAGCCTGTGTACTGTTGCTTGAGGTTTTTGTGACCAAAGTGCAGGACCTGACACCTGGTCTTGTTGAACCGCACACAGTTGGCCTCAGCCCATTGATCCAGCCTGTCCAGATCCCTTTGTAGGGCCGTCCTACCCTCAGGCAGATCAACGCTTCTTTCCAGCTTGGTGTCATCTGCAGACTTACTGAGGGTGCACTCAATCCCCTCATCCAGATCATCAATAAAGTTATCAAACAGGATCTGGTCACCAGCTGGATTTAACTCCATTCACCACCACTCTCTGGGCCTGGCCATCCAGCTGGCTTTTTACCCAGCGAAGAGTACACCAGTCGAAGCAATGGGCTGCCAGCTTCTCCTGGAGAATGCTGTGGGGGACAGAGTCAAAGACTTTACTAATGTCTAGGTAGACTACATCCACGGCCTTTCCCTCATCTGCTAGATGGGTCACCTGGTCACAGAAGGAGATCAGGTTGGTCAAGCAGGACCTGCCTTTTGTGAACCCCTTCAGCCTGGGCCTGATCCCCTTGTTATCCCTCGCATGCCATATATTTGCACTCAGGATGATCTGCTCCATAGCCTTCCCTGACACTGAGGTAAGGCTGTCAGGCCTCTAGTTCCCCAGATTCTCCTTCCAACCGTTCTTGTAAGATGAGTGTCACATTGGCAAGCTTCCAGTCATCTAGGACCTCCCCAGTTGACCAGGACTGCTGATAAATGATGGTCATTGGCTTGGCAAGCACTTCTGCCAGCTCCCTTAGTGCCCTCAGATGGATCTCATCCAGCCCCATGGACTTATGACAGTTTCGGTGGAGTAGCATGTCCTAACTGTTTCCTCCTGAATTGTAGGGGGTTTATTCTGCTCTCCATTCCTGTCTTCCAGGTAAAGGGTCTGAGTACCCTGAGGATGACTGGCCTGACTGTTAAATACAGAAGAAGGCATTGAGTATCCTTTGCAGAGAGTTAATACAACAGATAAATCAGAGAATCAATCCTGACGAAAAAAAATTTTGCGTCATATATCCTTTTTCTTTTTTTTTTTTTTCTTTTTCTTTTTCCATTTTTATACCATTATTGGTCACTCAGCCTTCTGGGTTTTGGAAACTGAGAATTCAGGTGCAGTGAAGACAGGAGTTCTGTATGCAGGCTGTGCTTTCCAGTTAAGAGGGCTGAATCTCACTAAGTAATGCCCTAATTTAGGTGGGATTAAACAATCTTTTGATATGTTGCTGCTCACATTATAAATACTCTTGTTAAAGTCAGATCTGAAATGTGTTATAAATAAAGCAACTAAATGTAACTTCTCTATATGAATTATAGTATGGTATAGTGTAGTGTAGTGTAGTATAGTATAGTATAGTATAGTGCAGTGAATTACACAAGGGATTTGGAAAAATAGTGTCTTCTATTCTAAACATAGGCATATATAATAATCCTGAAAAGCAGTTATATAATAGTAAATTACTGTTTTTAAAGGTTTCTTCCATTGTGGACAAGTGAGAGGCTGAGAGTCAGACAATGAGAGAGGATGTATTGACAAAAACCTGTACACAAAAGGGCTGTAGAACATGTCTGCAAAAAGATCTGAAATACCATAAAAGAAATGAGAGAGTAGCTTGGGATATAGTGCTGTTATCAAAGAAACCACAAAAATACAAAACAAAAACAAAAACAAAAAACACAGCAACAAAAATAACCTAAACCAAACCAAGACAAAAACAGCTTCTTTTCTGTTGTCTTTCTCAGGCACTTAGGGAGCCAGAGATGTAAATATTCATTATCAATAAACAGGATTATGTCAAGGATCTGATTTTTTTTTTTTTGTTGGTGAAAAGATTTCACGCAACTGAATTTTTGTAGACTGTTAAGGTACAAAAGCAGTAATGTTGCCCTAATACAGCAGCTTGTCTGGAGTCCACACTTTCCCTACAGAGCCTCTGAAATTTTACAGTGAGAAATTAAACATTTCCAAGGTTATCACTTTTTTCCTAAATCTTATCATTTTCTGGGTGATGTCCAGGAAGATTATCAAAGAGACTTAGGGGTTATGCTAACATTCCCCGATGCATTCCTTTGAGGAGTGGCCCTTCCAAGGCAGTTCAATAAACAGATAAATCAAGGGAAGACATTCATAAACATATCAACAGTGGGATATTTAATATAAGTTACAACTTCCTCTCTTCACACTAGCAAGCTGTTTATAGCATTCGATTCTTCTGCTGCAAAATTTTACATTAATTTTTAAAGGATAGCTCTAGACAAGTAAAAAATTGGCAACATACCATTCCAATAATTTATTTTTAAATTTTTTTCCCAGTTGCAGGTCTGGCTGTTTCATATTTTAATAAATATATCATTCAAATTAAAAAGAATTATATGAAACTAAATTGTGTTTTGAACAGGAGAATTCAAATGACAAAAATTGGCTAGGTTGCTGCTTGTTTTTTGTTCAGCTCACCTTTACAAAGTGACCATATGTTATATCTTCATTTCTTGGCAACTGTAAGAGTTACATGCAGATACAGTCCTTCTGTTGATACTCTCTTTTCATTGTAGTGCTTCTGTCTAGAGGCGTCATTTTGTGAACAGCTGTAATGGTGTTATTAAAAGCAATACATATATTTTAAAACAAAATAGTAGACATATGTGCCTACTGTCAATGCAAGCAAGTCTATCTAAATGTCATGTCAAGTGTTGCAATGGCTGGAAAACAAAGCTGCTTTCTCCCATTTGCATTTCTGAAATCAATTTTGTGCTGGCTTGCAATCTGTCTGCTTAAGAAAAACTATTCTGGGAGATGCTCAGGTATGAACTTGGCACACAGCTAGAGATACAGAACTTGATTCTTCACTTCCTTGCTCCCTTTGTAACCATTTACCCCTGTGGAAAATAGGTAGAAAACACAACTGTTCATTTTCAGTTAATATGGCACACTCATTTTTCATAAGTGATGACACAAGATACAACCAATTTAAGTAATGAAGAGTGATTCTGTTTGATGTTTTTATTAAAAGTGTTTGGCTGTTCTAGCACTACCTTTAAGTAAACACCCCTGATATCTGTGACTGCGATTTCCAGTAGTCAGAGCCAAGTGCAATATGGCTATAATCTTTTGAACTTCATTTTAAAGCCTGCAAAATGCTGTCGGTTTTCAGATCAATTCACAATTTTGAATATTCTTGTTTATGACTGAAAGGTCTTTGACTATAAAAGTATGAATTTTCCAATTGTGCAGTAAAATACATGATTTATAATTTCACACTTTTGGACAAATAACTATATGAAATTATGAAAATATTGTAGATATATGCTATAGTATTTGCATTTTATCCTGCCTATCTAAGTAATAAAGCCAAATGTTGATAATATGTGCAAATTGAAATGCCTTGTTGCTTGAGTGGACTGTGAACATCTGGATTATAGATTCATAAACAATACTGGACAGAAATGACAATGTCATTACTAGATTTTCTTTTGGATCACCATGAATCCAGTATCTCCAAAAATGAATGGATATGAGAGTTGCAGGACAGATTTTTGATTATTTCCATATATTTTGCTGTCACCAGACACAATATGAGGATCACAAAAAGAAATCTCCCTTACAGAAGTTCTGACAAAGCTGTTTCTTTCTATCACTGCAGAAGAGTCTGGTAGGTTCAAATTTGCAGCTGGAGAAGTTTGGCTTCTTTACAGACAAATCTAAATAAAATCTTATGATGAGTGTTTCTAGATTGAATGGTCTTCCTCTGAGGATTCTCAAGAATGCATTGACTTCTGTGTTACAGTATTCTTACTAGTGATGTATTAAAGAATGTTATGGATGACAGTATTCATACAAAGAGGAAACTGGAAAAAAATCCAAATATTTTAGGCTGCGATATTCCTTGTGTTTTTGCCCTTTTAAAATTCTCAGACAAGTTTAATAGCATTTATTTTTTTTTTCCGTTAGTGTATGTTAAGTTTATTAGATCCCCTTCCATATATAAATCTAGCATATCAAACCACAATTTGCATTGTCAGCTCCTATGAGTGAAATCTATTGCAGTTACAGAGCTGTCCTGCTTTTGCCTTTGTAGCAACTTTCAGACCACAAAAACCATCATCAGTTTAAAGCAAGCAGATCCATTACATTTCCTCTGTTCCTACAACCCCACATTAAGCTAATATTATCTATTTCCCAAGTGAAAAAAAGCCCTTCCAGTCCTATCAATTATTAATTCCTTGCTTGCAGCTAATGTTTTGTTTGAATTATTTAAACGCATCTTCATTTATCAATAAACATAAAATGTTAAACAAAGAATACTGATGAAGGGCATTATTTAAGCCATAACATTTTATGAGATTATTTCAAGCGCCTTTTTTGATTTATTGGCACAATATTCTTGTAATTATTTTTCCATTTCGAAAAACAAAACAAAAGAAGAAACACAATGTTTCTGGGTATCATCAAGAGATTTGGAGCCTTACTGAGTGCTTTCAGGAGGGTTACATTTTGGTCTGCTTTCTCAAAAAGAATTTATAATACAACATATACTAAATTCCCAATCCATTTGCTAAGAAAATTCAAGACAAGGTTAAGATATAAAATGCCTGTGATTTATTATTAGAACAACAATTACTGAAGTTTACTATAGTCTCCATTTCTTTTTTTTCTATTTCAGACATTGTATCAGAAGCCGACTGAAAACCAAGGCTATTGTTAAAAGACTTGAAAATACAAAAATTGAGGCAAAAGAAAGTGGTGGTCCATCCTTTTTATTACCTTGATATGCCTGTCATCCTTTTAAAAGAATAAATGGATTAACATCAATATTTTAATATTGATGATTTAATTCATGATAATTCTTTCAATTTAAATAACCTCCACTAAATATGGAATACTTTAAAAAATACTGATTTTTTTTTTCTTTCCTGGCTTCTCATAGAATACATTAAAATAATTTTAAATTAGTATCACACGCGTATAAAAGTGATATTACTTAAAGTAATTCTTTAGACTATAGCCAAATTTTACCCCACATCCACTCTGCCCCTTCCTTAATGTTCAGGTGTATATCTTTCTCTATTGCTACAAAACTACGGAGAAGCTTGTAGAAAACTGTAGTTGAATCATGATTTTCAGACAAAATCTCTTATATATCAAATAGTTTTAGTAGAAATACTTTTGATAGACCTTTTCTTTTCTATAATAGGGAATTATAGCATTTCTTTGATCATCCAGATTAAAACACTGAATGGATTGTGTCTTTGGTCTTAACACAAATATTTATCTTCCTACTTCATCTATTAAAAAACAGTCCTTTGAAATAATTACTTATGACCATTTTATACAATCTGAGTTAAGGCTTCAACCAAGATCTAGGTTCTTTTGTATTAAGCACTTCTCAAAAATATACTTTCTCAGAGGATTATTAGTCACCTGGCAATACAGACAAAAGATGAATATTGGAAAGTGCTGGCCACTCAGTTTTATGATAGGCAGCTAGAGTACTCACTGAATACTGCTGACTAGATGTGTAGTAGGAAGAATTTCTCATGACAGTAGGCTACATGGCTGGATACAAATATTATCAGTGTCTCCAAAATTATTTTTAACCTTGTGAGCCTGTGGAATACTTGTTTCCCCCTCAGGCACCCACCATGAGATAAAAATTTCTGAACTTTTGTGTATATAATTGGATTTTAAAGAGTAGAATATCTTGAGGTCTGAAAAATGCTCCTAAGTACAGGAGGGCAGAGAGAATTTCTAAAAGATTTCCAAAAATGCAGTAATTTTCACTTCCAATTACTCAGGTAGACTAAAGTGCATTGCTGGTGCTTTGAAAGGAGCAACAATTTGTCAGGTACGAAGTTGGAAGTTCATGCTGAATACGCATTATATTAGTTCCCTGTGAAAATATTTCCATGCAAATTCTGCAACAACAGACTTTGCTGCAGACAGAAAATATTAATACCAATATCCTGCAAAAAACCTGGTTCTGTGTTGATGCTCTGTATATGTAAGGTGTCTATGTGTATGAACCAAGAATCCAGAACTGCAGAACCAAAAATGACGCATATCCTGCTAAAGGCAACAGGTTCATTGCCACACTGAAAACTGCTCATCCAAAGGCGGCATAAATATAGGGTGCTGAGAAAGAAGAATGACTTATCCATTTTGAGTTTTCAAGCAGAGTTACAGAAATTAATTTCTAACATTGAAATACTTTGATAATGGATATCTCTGGAAGATTAAGTTTATTACAGACACACAATGAAATAAGGTTGTTGGTTTTGTTGTTGTTTTGTTTTTTAATGAACAATAGAGCATTTTCCATATAAGAGCAGTAGTGCTTGCTTGGAAAAATACTAACTATAACCCAAATATATTTAGTGGGTAATATGCAGGTAATATTTCCAGGAAAAATCAAGTAGGTTATGCTAGGAAATTGTATATTTTTCTCTAGTGGTAGTTTGAATCATAGTTATGGAAACTTTGATAGAAAGGAACTACTGGAGGTTGCTTAGTCCGGTTTGCTGTTCAAAGATTATCACCACCATATTTGTAGACTTTTATATTTTTCTGGACAAGCTTGAGAAGTAGTCCCATGGGAACCTAATGAGGTTCAACAAAGCCAAGTGCAAGGTCAGGCTGGACATGGCTCTGAGCAACCTGATCTAGCTGCAGATGTCCCTGTTCACTGCAGGGGAGTTGGACTAGATGGCCTTTAAAGGTCCCTTCCAACCTGCACAATTCTATGGTTCTATGATTCTGTGAACTAGATGATCTTTAAGGTCCCTTCCAACCCAAGCCATTCTATGATTCTATGAATATTAATGTTAGGTGAGATTAGGGGTGCAGTTGGCTGAGTGAACGCTTCTCTGTTTTATCTACTGTAAAATAAATGCAAAAACTGGAGTAATACATGTACTGATTAATTATTTTTTTTAGTTTGATTGTCCAGAAAAAGTATCTTGGCTTGTCTCACTACACAAAATTAAGACAACAGTCTGCATCTAAGACTAATTATTCTAAATCAGAGAGCTACAGAGCAGATCATACACAAGCAAAAGTGATATGCGAGGAAAGATAAGAATATGACAGATGACCATTTTGAAGGATCCCATGGGAAGGATATTTGTGAAGTTCTGTTCCTCTGTGTGCAAAGATGACTGCTAAACTCCTCCTAGACACCAGCAAGCACCATCACAGCTTTGATTTCATTCCCAGAACTACTAATCTCCCACATCAATATTTCCTGGAACAGGACCACAATGTTGAAAAGATGATGGCTTTTGCTGCAGGCAATAAGTCATAGAAAATGTAAAGTAGAGTGTAACTATACCTGCACATGTGGGCATGGGATTGGGATGTGGGCACCCTCTTGTCTCCACCAGAATGTAACATGTCAGTAGATTCATGTCTGCCCCTATTTAAAAAGCTTTTCAGTGTTATTTGTCAATTTACGTCACTCTTTAAAACCATGGTACATTAGTTAATTCCTATATTACAGTGAAATTCCTATGGAAGTACATATTACAGCCACATTAATATCACATTAGCTCATCATGATTAATGTTATTGCAATGAATGAATTAATAATGATTTGCCTCTACCAAGTTTTTTTTTTTTTTACCTTGACATGAAGAGGATCCATGGCATTGATTATCACAAATATAATGGATTGATTCATCATTTATGGGAAAAGAGGCTGCTCTTCCCATAAAACTTACTCTTTTATTGCTTTTTTTTTTTTTTTTTTTTTCCCCCCNTTTTTTTTTTTTTTTTTTTTCCCCCCTCCTTTCCTCAGTAGATATATTATCTTTGGCAGGAATTCAAACCATCTATAGATCATTCATAAGAGTCAACTCAGCTTAAAGTACCGTGACTTGAATGCTATCTTTGAGACAATGAGTGGAACTTGGGCAAATGGGTTGTCACATATAAACTCTGTCAGGAAAGAATATAGTTGTGCTGGATAATGAAGGTTAGGGATTAATCTGTCTGCCCTCTAGTACAGCAAAATTAGGTGCTGTTTTAACTATTTAGTTATGGATAAAGGTGATTTACCAGTATATGTTGTGACATTCATGTATGCAAAAGTATCATGATATCCAGTGCTTCTACTTTGCTCAGCAGAAGGACAAGGCTTATATTCTTACTAAAATGGGAAGTTATTGAAATTAATCTCTAGATTCCTTCTGTGTTCTTATTACTAGAGGGTGGTTAATGTTTGTATACTTTGTATGTGATCATATATTAAGAGATTCACTTGTTATTAAGCACTTGGGCTCATTTTGCATCACAATATTTTATTATTATCTTAAAAGTGATAGTTTTGTTGCTATTTTTTTTCTGTTATGTAACACTAAGAAATGAAAGAGATTATTCAGTTATTTGGTTTTGTTTTTCCATCTTCAGTCTTTCAAGGACGTAATAGCTATATCAAAGTTGCAAGAGTATTATGGAACACAAACCAATGAAGAAACTACAGCATGGGTTGAGAATGTGGCATAAATGAGGACTAACTCCTTATACAAAAGGTGAACTTTTCCAGGGATTGTCCTTATGATGCAAATAGTCATTCACTCTATCAGTCATAGCCTTTTCTAAACTGGAAAAGCAACCATTTTGATCTCAGAGATCATGCCAATAGATAAAGTTTGGAGCTTCCAAATGTAGTAAGGCTCAAAGTATAGGATAAACATTCACAGAGGCATCCATCTGCTCACTACAATGTCCTACTTCTGTGTGTGGTAGAGGGGCAAATTTTTCATGCTGATGTCAGTTGTTACATTGGGACTCTATCAACAGTGCACTTCAAATACACATTTAAATGATCAGAGTGCTTTTAGTCTTTTGCTATTCTTACTTGACTTTTAAATTTTACTTCTTCTTCAAATTACTCATGAAAATTTAATATTTTAAAATCAGATGACACTTTCTCTTGATAAAAGATCTCATTGAGAAAAAAAATGTAAATATAGCAAGATTTACACATGAAATATAAATTCATCAAAAACAACACAGTTTTCCAGAGTATTGATTGTGGATAATGTAAAACTATCTTGCTGTTTATCAAAGTTTTATCTTCTGAATTCCACCATGTGCTGATAAAAATTCTTAGTATGATCTATCAATAGATGCCACACGTGTCTTGATGTTGCACTTTGTGTATAAAATCTGATTTTGTCCATCTTTTTCATTCTTCCTGATTTATAGAGAGTCTTTTAAAATACTTTATAGGTACACAAAAAAAAAGAAATATAGGCAGCATCATGAATTAAAAAGGAGACTGCCGGTGAGATTTCCACATCTCTAAAGTTGAAAAATAAAAATAAAATATGAGTGGAGAAAGTTGGGTTTTCCATATTTTTTCCAAAAGTCAGAAAACCGTATGTTTAGCCACGCTGCAAATGAGTGTTTTTCTGATGAAGAGGGTCATATAAAGGTTACTTCCACCTCGAACTGAGAGTTTAGGAATTCGCTGCAAAACTATATATTATTAGTAAAACAAAACAAGTCAATTTTCTTTGAAGGTCCAGTCTGACTTTCAAGCTCTGAATCTAGAGATTGTTTGTGATTACATTCTACACTATTAGAAATTAAAGTCATCAAAGGTGTGCATGCCCCCTGCCTGGAAGTGTTCAAGGCCAGGCTGGATGGGGCTCTGAGCAACCTGGTCTAGTGGGAGGTGTCCCTGCCCATGGCAGGGGGGTTGGAACTAGATGAGCTTTAAGGGCCCTTCCAACCCAAACCATTCTATGATTGTATGATTCTATAATCTAGCACCCGATAGAATAATACCTAAAAAAACCCTAATAATATAATAAATAAATAAAAACCTAATAGAATAACCTTAGTATAAAATCATGTATTGTTTCACTCAGTAGCTGGATTCTTTTAATATTGTTGGATGTAAGACAACACTTTTTTTCCCCAGTGTTTCTTTAAAGCTCTGAGAGAAACAATTGTGAACCATCTCTGCTGAAACAAACAAACAAACAAACAAACAAAAAACTATATGGGGCTTTTTCGCTTTATTTTTCTCCAGTAGTAATTTACCAAGCCACAGATATGGCATAGCTACAGAAATGCATTATGCCAGCTTATTCTTTGTATCAGCCTACTACAATGTTTGTACGAAAGTCTCTTCCTTTGTATTAAAGCAACCACAGACAGCAAATACGCATTACGTTTAAGATTACAGCCAATGTCGGTGAATATTCATGTTATTCCATCAGCCACAATATGAGCATGAACTTCCTTTGTCAGTGAAAGTGAATGCCACTTCTGTATTAACTGTATAATCTGCTCCACAAGTATCTTGGAGCAAATTCTGACCTCTGTCTGGGAGAATATAGGGACAATAAATGACTGTACATATTGAGGAAAAGCCTGTAGCTAGAAAATAATATATTGCTGAAGTATTCTTGAAGTAGGCTATCTACAGGGAAGCTCAGCAACAGAACATAATGTAAAACTACAAGGATAGTGATCTACAAGACAGCACATCCAGTCCAAAATGCCAGTATCTGTTGTGGTGTGGAGCTTGAACATCTTTTTGTATATCATCATCGTGCTTTCTTGACATCTTGTAAGATGATTGCTCACGAAATGTAACAAAAGGGTGGGCCCATGATATGTAAAATATCTGTTTCTTAATAGGAATACTCAAATACAGATTCCTCTGCAAAAGGAAAGAAAAAATTGCAGGCCATAGCCCAGGACATAACCTTCCTAGGACATAACCTTTCCTGACAGTAGATTTTTTTGAAATGCTGGGGGCTCTCAAACTAGACAACATCTCAAATGCCAAAGGCAAATAGCAATATTCTTATGTTACTTTGCCTTGATCATTTGACCTAAATACATTTTTACATGATTCTTTTCAGACTCACTCTTTTATTTTACACACTAGCCCATTTCCTTGAATGTAATAGATATTTTATACTACATATAAGCCATACTTTTCTATTTTTTGATAGAAGGATTTCTTAATTTTTCAGGATAAGATTTTTTTTTTTTTTTAAATCCTATATCTTTGATTTTATTTATTATACAAACCTGGCAACCTATTTTGGGGAATTCCAACAAATCTGGATTTTTGAATCATATTCATCCACGTATGGTATTAATTTATCTTTGTCTTGCATTCATGCAACACTGCAACAGATGTTGAACATTTCTGGTTTTTAATAGGCCTCTGATCTTATAGAGATTCTTTTCAGAAATAGGCGTAAGTATGTTTTTAACCAACAATTCACTTACAAAATTGTCTGTGATGAACTTTGTTTTGCTAACAAAATGGATTTCAACCCTTTTTCAGATTTTTTTTTTTTTTTTAATTTGAATTTGAAACAAATTTACACTGGGAAAAAAAAACGTAACTTTTTAAAATTGTCATTTTTGTAGATCTGATTAAACCAGACATGGGACTAGAGTTCTGACCTATATTCATGAGTTCAATTGCTGCAGTGTACTTTAACTTCTTACAGCTGTACTATTGAAACGGTTAACCTTTACTGGCTATCTCCACTAGTATGACCTTATCTCTTCAGATATTCTGATTTTCAAGGTAGATATTTGAAAAAATAAAAATTGTTGAAAGGTTATATTTTCTTGTACCTATTGGGCAATTTCAGAGGAGGTATTGGCCAAGACTCATCAATACATGTGATTTGTGTGGTGTCACCAAGTCAAAATAACTGTAAATCCATCTGAATCACCCAAATGAGACATGCATACAGCTGGTTTATATTGAATTTAGCAGTACAAAGCAGCTGGAATTTATTGATGAATCTGATCTACTACTTACTAATAATTTATGTAGTGCAAGGCGCATGATATGTGGATGTTTATCAGCAAATAGATACATATGCAGAAACTTGCACACAGGTGCTATGCAGATCATCTGTCCTATGGATAAAACAAAAAAGAGGCACTATGTTCTTCTTGACTAGCTTGAATTAATAACATCAGAGAAGAGGGCTTAACACACCATAATCAAACACTTTTTCTCATGCATAACCTACAATACTTAAGAACAAGTGTGGAGAATGGTCATTCTGCATCCCGATAAACAGAAATATTTTGTGCATCATACAAAGTTTATAAACCTATAGAACTAAGACAGAGAGGGTTTTGCTCTGTATTTTTTTTTCCACGTTTGTATGTGCAAAGAACTTATAAGTATCCATCTCAAGAAGATGTTGCTAACGACAGAAACACTTGAATTCACTTTACAGGATGGGGAAAATAATTTTTCACATAATTATTAAATCATAGTCAAGCCATGTTGTCCCACTAACAGAGCTGTTTACAAGTTATTGTTTGGAGGCCTTGAAGCAGATCCCCTAGTTCTTCTAGTCTTCTCTGGTCATTTACATCTCTGAATGTGATACAGGGATGGTCATAAAATGCTCTGATTACTACAAAAAGAAAAAAGAAAAAGTAAGAAAGAAAGCAAAAGACAAAGAGAAAGAAAAAGAAAGAGGGAGAAAGAAAAACTCCAAAAAGAGCTAGAAAAAAAATATTTTAATGTACTGGACAATTTTAATTTTCAAAGTTAAAATTTGTTTTAAACAGGAAAACTAAAATTAAGCATATTGAAGTATTTAAGTAATTTCAAATTTCAAAATTTCAAAACTTTATTTCAGGATTTTGTGAATTCATTAATATTGATCCTGTTTCAATTTCAACCAAATGTTGTTTTTTGCTTAAATTGAGATTTATGTTTATAAATATTCCCTTCTGCTTTATTAAAAAGAAAAATGCAGAAAAGATAGGTGGTGAAGGGAAAAGAATAAAATCAACCAAAATTTGAAAAGTCAGTCTCAAGGATTCACACCTTCCCACAGGAAAAAAATATTGAAGATCCAAATCTTTTTGCACCGAAAATTTACACCTACGTTACTAAGCATAACAAATCTTCTAAAGGCATGTGCAGAAATCAGCTTCTTCATTCTCCACTGTTTTTTTCTTAAGTCTCAGAATAATCCAAATTATATTTGATAATCTATATCCAGTGTTGCTAAGGATTGTATATTTGTCATAGTGGTAGTGCCAAACATGATAAATGTTGTCTGGATAGAGATGAAGAAAATGCACTGGATATTACTAACATTCACTTATTCACTTGAGGTTTCCAACTTAGTGTTTTCTGTTTTGCTATTTGAAGAGCCTATAAGTAAGCAAATGCATCAGTCTTAAAATACAACAAAGTCTGATGAACCAGTTGCTGTTTGGTTTATTCGCTCTTGGGTGTGTGTCAGATACAGTTGGTGATGTCAGACATAGCCTCCATTATACATTATTGCCCAAGAGTGCTTTGCTCATATTAAATTGCACTATCTTCAGAAAACACTAAGTAGATAACATGCATAAGGATCTGGCAGCCTTGTTTATCTATTTGGTATGTCATACAGTGCACTACAAGAAGGTGTGTGTCTGTAAAATGGGTTTTCATAGAGTCTAAGTTAGTGGATGGAGTTACAATAACTTCCAAAACTGATCTTTTTCTGTACATATTTTTTGCACTAAAAAAGATATAAAGAGGACAGAATTTTCAAGTCTTGGGACCTAGAGTTATGTACTTTGAGAATGTTGGCCTTCATTCACTCTGCTTGCTAGCTTTTTTCCCATTTGTCAGGAATGGTAATGCTGTCTGGGTTCTGAATGTCTGGTCTGTTTGTTTATTCTACAAACTAGTAAAATTGCCTCTCCTTAAAACAAAGCAAGCAAAGCCACAAACAATCAAAGACACCCTCAAACCAATTTTCAAGTCTAATGTAAATCTAATGTTAGAAAGAGACACTTCTTGCCAGCGGGCTTTTTGAATGACTTCTGAGCATTACTTTGCTGTTTTTACAAGGAGCTGTTAAAAAGCTGTGTCAGACAAAAAGCTAGCTTGTAGAAAGGATAGACATATACAGAAAAAATATTTTTAACCTGGAACTTTTTTACAAAATTCTCAATGAGTTTTGGCCAGCTTGCAATTGATAGGGTAGTTTATGAATTATCTATACACTTCATAGAAAAATTATACATGATGGCAGTATCTTACCAACATGCATCTCATGTACAATCTATTCTGTTGCAATCTGTTCCACTATTGTAAGGTACAAGTGCAGCCACATCAGTTCTGTATACCACCCATTGTGAAACAGTTCAATTTTTTGAATTGGCGCTGAATATAAACTAAAAATGACCACCTATATCAAAAGAAAAAAGGTTTTTTTTTTACTATTTCGTATTCTAATTTTCAGGTGAAATTAATCTTTTTTTTT
>VXAV01008714.1:66226-110348 GCA_013399715.1 Alectura lathami | reverse complement strand
TGATGGAAAAATTATTATTTTTTGGTTCAGAATTTAATTCTTTAATGCTTATGATACTGTATTTCTACTGGTTATCCATAAAAGCTGATAGATATCAAAGAAAAAAAAAAAATGTAGCCCTCAGGAATTAATCTGATCTCAGTTTGCTGCAGTGAAAGAAATAAATTCATATATGGTCTCAGCACTGTAAAGTTCTGAAAAAAGTTCCCAAATAAGTTATTGACTGTAGGCAAAATTTTCTGTTTTAGCAAGTCTCTCCAATGCATAATAGAAAATCTAACAAGAAATTCAGCCTTCCACTTCTGGCTAATATTCTTGTATCTGAAACTACCAGGCCTAATACAGTTCCCATACCAACAATCTGTTTACCAGTTATGGTCCCCTTGTAAATGTATTTACAGTGAGAACTTGGAACAATTCTAAGAAAACAAGGAAAACTGCCATGTTTTGTAGCTGTCAGCATTTGAGATGAAATCCACTAAATGTAAATAGTAATGGCTGAAATTCAGCTATAGTTATTTGTCTGCTCTAAAGTTTGACAAGTATTTAAATCCCAGTGTTCCTTCATTTTTTTAAAAAACAATGCTTTTCTCAGCCTAGACAATATTTAAGCTCTAAAACTTTTTCTTGATTCTAAAAACTTAACTCTACCATTATGCCAACACTGAGAGTAGACATTACTGTTCCTTATCCTTTGGGATTCCCAGAGGAAGACTCTACTTCACTGCATTTCATTAAATGAAGGAAAGCTATATAAGTGAACTAAAATATCTTTTTCTGTATTTTCTAAGCAGTATACTTTAATTACTTTTTACTCTTGCGCCTACTGTGTGAGAAACTGCATGCACTTTCAGTCTCCTCTGCACACATCTATAACAAACAGGCACCTAAATAGTATGTTAGACTCAAAAAAAAAAAAAAATCGAAGGAAAAAATTAAAAGTTCATGCCAAATAATCAAACGTATTGGACAAGAAATCATAAAACATGAATAAATATAGAAAAAGTGTTTGAAAATACATTAGAAGCGTTTATTATCTTTTTCCTAAGAATGGCTCTTCAAAACTTGTTTTTTATCATTCTGTTTATACCTCTGTGATTCAAAGATGATTTTTTAAAATGTTAAGAAATTATGATTTCTTGAATGAGAAACTCTAATTTCTATATTTCACTCAAAATATTTTTAAAAATACTAAAGAATAAAAGAAGTACTCTAAGTGCTGTCTTAGTAGACATAAACACGCCTAGTATATAGTTACTATTCTTCTTTTTCAGAGTTAAATAAATTTATGAGTAGCATAAACAACCATAAAAACCACCCAAAACAACCTAAATAACACTGTTGATCTCTCTTGTTCATGAAGAATAACAAGTGTCATAATTATGACACTGCACGTGCAGGAGAGAGGTATTAAATACTTGTACTAAATAGGTGGATTAAGACTCATGAACAGAAAACAGGGAGAAATGGGAAACAGATGCAATTTCTAATTTTATTTATTGATTTTTTTTATATAATTGCATCAGATCTCTGATTCAGTCTTGCAATACCTGTCTCCTGGAGTCTAGAGGTACAAAAGTTAGTTGCAACAGCTGACAGCCTCCAACTGTGATAGAGTATGAAGCTTGCATACAGTAAGATATTTCATTCATTTAATTGAAATGGATGATATGTTGTTGCATCTGTGTGTATGCACACCTGTGCGATCATGGGTCTTCTCCAACCTTTTTCCTTTGTATATTTTGAGCAACATGTTTTTTAGATCTTGTGTGATCTTTATTTGGTTCTAAAGAGTATAAGACAATCATTCAGTTACCCTAGATCTCCCAGGGGTTTTTGTTATGGTTTCCTAATGGTTTCTTCCTTGGTGTGTAGATGGACATCACCCCTTGTGTTTTTTTGGCAAGGTACTGACTGAAGTTTCTAACTTAACTCCATAAACAGATATTGCACTAACCAACAATACAGGTTGCACATGTGCCCCAGAAAGCATTCATTTGCGAAAGATAAGACATGAAAGTAGACACGAACAATATCAAAATTTTATCTGGACATTTCTTGTAGAAGATAAAGAGAGAAAATATAATCCCAGACTATTCTTATCATTGGCTATTTGATGTTGCCTCTTTATCAAATAAGCATAAGGGAAACTGTTAAAAAATGTCAAAATATTTCATTTCTAACTGTATATAAAATTGCAAAGCACATTGTGGAACATTGTATACAAACTAAAAAAAATGAAGACTGGAAATTATTTATAAGTGCAGTAGGAACATACGTAGATGATGTCCAGTTTACATTTAGAATTTTAACATCTATCTGCTAACAACCTTCTATCAGAAAAGGAAGTTCTCCATTTACAAAAACATCAATATTTAATATTTTAAAATTTCTAACATGTATTTGTTAAAAGGACTTTGTAAAGTTCTTTTTTTTTATATATAATAAAATTAAAAAAATTTATAAATCCAGGAGCAATAAAGACATTTCACCTACCTTGTTTTTGTGTTTGTTTGTTTGTCTGTTTTCCCTCAAGCCTGTGATAATTCTTCCTTTGTGTTTATTGTGTTTAATCATCTTGCATTAGCCTTTCTGCTGGTTACAGCAACAAAGCTGTTCCCAGTGACACTGTGTTGCTACTCAGTTCTTATCGTTATTGAGACTGTAGTTCAGTAAGTTGTGTTCTTACTTTAATTTACAAAAATACCATCTCTAAGTATGTTTAGAAGCGATTGGAGAGAAAATTGTATAACCCTTAGATATGTCTAAAAATCGTGTTTCCCAAAAACTAAGAATCTAGCTGTAGCTATTGTCTGAAGCTCTTATTACAGTTTAGCTGCAATTACTACCTATTATTGTCTTTATAACCTGTGATAAGATGGGGAGTTGTAAATAATTCAGAGGACAATTCCTCTGGTCCTCTTCAACAAGCTCCAGGTGGCCTTGCCTGAGCAGAGAGATTTGACCAAATGACCTCCAGAGGTCCCTCCAAGCCTCAATCATTCCGTGATTCTGTGAAATAACATTTCTGTACTCATTTTTGGAAAAAAAAAAAAAAAAAATGGATGGAGTGATGGCATCAGTGGACAAAAGAAGGGCAACGGTTAACTCCTAGGTATATGTACAGACTAGGAGAAGAACTCAAGAACTCATTGAGAGCAGCCCTGCAGAGAAGGACTTGGGTGTTCTGATCAATGAAAAGCTGGCCATGAGCCGGCAGTGCGCTCTCGCAGCCAGGAAGGCCAATGGCATCCTGGGCTGCATCAAGAGAGGGGTGGCCAGCAGGGAGAGGGGGGTGATCGTCCCCCTCTACTCTGCCCTTGGAAGGCCTCACCTGGAGTCCTGTGTCCAGGCCTGGGACCCCCAGTACAGAGCGGATGTGGAGCTGTTGGAGCGGGTCCAGAGGAGGGCCACCAAAATGATGAGAGGGCTGGAGCACTTCTTCTTATGAGGAAAGGCTGAGGGAGCTGGGATTGTTTAGCTTGGAAAAGAGAAGGCTCCGGGGAGACTTCATTGCAGCCTTCCAATGCTTGAAAGGAGCTTACAGGCAGGAGGGGGACTGACTTTTTACACAGGTGGATAATGTTAGGACAAGGGGGAATGGGCTAAAAGTGAAAGAGGGGAGGTTTAGGTTGGACATCAGGAAGAAGTTCTTCCCTGAGAGAGTGGTGAGGCGCTGGAACAGGCTGCCCAGAGAAGCTGTGGCTGCCCCATCCCTGGCTGTGTTCAAGGCCAGGCTGGATGGGTTCCTGGGCAGTTTGATCTAGTGAGCTAGTGGCTGGCAGCCCTGTCTGTGGCAGGGGTTTGGAATTAGATGATCTTTGAGGTCCCTTCCAAGCCAAGCCATTGCATCATTCTATGATTCTATTATAAATATTGAGCTCATTCCTAAAGTATTAAGAGATACTCCAGGAAAGATAACTCATCACCTGTTTGGTAAGCATGTGCTAAAGGATGTTTCTGTGCAGTCTGATCTAGTGGTTGGCAACACTGTCCACTGCAGAGGGATTGGAACTAGATGATTTCTGAGGTCCCTTTCAACTCAAGCCATCCTATGATTATATGAAAATAAAAACACTTTTATTTTTTTTCCTTGAAAATCCCTTTCAGCCATAATTATGTCATTGCTATTGAGGTTTATTGGTTTATTTCATGTCTATTTGATGTATTAATTATGCCACCTTTATCTATTTTATGTTATGCAGATGTATATCTTCCAAAAGAATATTTACATTAAGATTTAATGAAGGCACTAAAAATTCATATTCCAGTTCCAGGTAATGGAAAGACATTATCTAATTCTCTAATCACATCTAATATTGAATTACAGTTCATGAATGAATGCATAAATAATAAATTTATCTTACAGATAATTTGGCAGATATTTCATGGTAAATACAAAGCAATTGTAGAGAGGAAATCCAGTCATTGTGAGAGGAAAAATGCACATAAGTGATAAGGGCATTCTAATAAATTTATTCATAGTAACCCACAGAATCATGGAAATACTGATTGGACCTTGAAGCATCTGACCTGATTGTTAGGTCACTGAGCCTCAGCTTTTTCTAGCCATCTTCTGGAAAACCTAAAAGGATGGAGACTTTAAACAATCTCTGTCCTATTTTTTTCCAATGCTGTATTCCAGAGTGCTTACTCTTCAGTTTTTTTTTTTTTTTTTTTTTTTTTTTTTTGTTTTTTTTTTTTTTTTTTTTTTTTTTTTTTCTTCTCGTGTATAGTCTGAATCTTTCAAGTCAAAATTTATGGCTGCTTTCCCTTGTTCGCCTACCACAAATTCCCACAAAAATCTGCGCTAAAAATGGGTTTGTTTTATAATATACTCATAACATTTCTTAACTTGAATGAGTAGACACTAAGGAAGGATTAAACCTTAATTGTTGCACACATTTTCATTTTTATTTTCTTAATAACTGTTAGGTAGAATGGCTTGTGGTTCCTCATGCCAACAAGATTATTTTGAAAATATAAGTGCAGAAACTGTAGGGTTTAAAATTTCATTTCTACCTCTCAGGAATACCCCTTCCACTAGAATTAAACAACCCCATCATCCTCAGTGTATTGTGTAGGAAAACTTCACTAAGAAATTAATTCCACTGTGATATTAGCAATTAGTATGCACCTGCTGGTATTGTCCTGGAAATTCGTTACAAGTTAGCATCAAAATCATGGCATGTTGATGACACATTAACTTTCATACATTACCAATGGACCAGTGAACTGATGATATATTACAGTAGTACATCAGAAAAATGCCAGTTGTAGAATGTAAGAGACAGATCACATTTGTTTGTTTGCTTTTATCAAAATAACTTTACGATGAAGAAAGGCACTAGCAGAAGCATGCTATCAACATTCTTCACCATTAACTAATGACAGTGGCAAACTGAGGAGACTAATGAAAATTCTAGTCCAGTTTATCTTCTAAACGTCTTCATGTCATTAACAATATCCTTATTTGAAACATTTACTGTCCAGAGAGGGAAGTTAAAAATGTTAGAAGAGAATTTTTCAAGGAAAGCAGCTTTCGTGTGTCTATCCTCAGGCTGAATCCATTAAATAAGTATTATTGTCTGTAATCTAGATTCACTTATGAACCTGAACTCTGGGAAGTGGAAGACATTAAATAAGCATTTAATTAGGGAAAACAAATGGTTGGAAGAGAATCTAATATTTAGAAATATTTTATTACTTTACAGTTTGAGAAATGTCTTATTAACTTGAAATAATAAGTTATTGATTTTTTTACAAATCTAAGTGCATATGAAATTTTTTAAGATAGAGTTCTAATTTTGAATATTAACACAATAGTGACACATAATGAAACGCTCCTCTTTATTAACCCCTCTCTTCCTCAGATATCAACAAATCATTCATACAAGAAATTACCTAAGCCAACCAAAGTAAGACTGAACTGATATATTGTGGGAACTTTAAGCTCCATACCTATCATATCATATCTATTATGCCTTTCTTCACAATTAGTAAAATCAAAACTTTGTATATGGGCAAAGTAGCACCATGCTACAGATAGATACAAACCCAATAATTTTTTGTTTTTTGTTACTAAAAATGAAATCTTCACAGCCTAGATCCTGAAAAAAAAAAAAAAAGGAAGAAAAATTTAAATAAAATATTTCTATACAGAAAAAATCTCAATAATGATAATCAAAATTGAAATTGTAATATATTCATTTATTTGTTTTTATCCCTTTAATCCTTCTCACTCTTCCATGGCTTGTCTAGGTCAGTGAATTTCTTTTGGTGGTGATGAGGGTGTTACTGTGAGTATCTTGGTTCCATCACTGGGAGGAATATGATATTCATGGCGATTGTTTCTTTTTCTTTGCTACAGGATACACTTGGGTTCAGGTTTGCTAACAGACTTTTGTATCTTAGCTCTTCATTGGTCTACAGCTCCATTTCAAGTCCAAATTCACTAAATAGTCTGCATTTTACACACATTAGAATCTATTTCTTCGTTATATTTATTATCACTCAAATCCATTTTTTCCAGATCCACATAAGCATTTTTTTAATAACCATGGGTGAGTTGTTAAGTAAATAGCCTTTTTCTTCACTTTTCAAAGATATTGGACCATGTCAGGATTTTTCTGCATTCCACCATTACATTGAAAATATACCTTTCCACATAGAGTAAGTGCTTCTTGCTGCTTTCTACTTAAAATTATGGTTATACCACACAAAGACAAACAAAAGTAACAAAAAAAAAAGGAAAAAAGAGTTAGCCGTAGCTGCATAGTCATTTAGAAAAGTCACAGCTAAATGAAGAAAAACAAAACTGCAAGGAGGTCTAGAAAAGTTCAGACAGTGTGAGTAGCATGCCTCAGCCCTGATGCCTGGAAAACTTAGTACAAAGCTAATGGCCTGTCATGTCAATACCGTCTTATAAGGCTACACAGTCACACAATGCAGTATTCCTGTAAAGCTAACTAGTTTTGTAACAGTATTATTTTGCATTAAGTCTAATGCAATAGTATCTCTTTAGCATGGCATTTATCTCTACAGTGAAGTGAGCAGAGAACTCCAACACTGAACAAACTTCTGAAGATCCTTGTTTTCATCTCATGACGTTGCATTGCAGCAATACAGCTCATGCTCGTGCAAAATGGATTGCAACACTTTCATTACCAGAAAATATCACCATATTTTCAAGTTGTTGTTATAAAACTGTTGTGATTCTCTTTCTCCTCTATGAGAAAAAGGGTAATGGATTCATATCAAGCATGAAATACTACTGGTCTTAGAAGCTGTTTTTAAGTGCTCAGTTAACTAGAAAATATAAAGAAAATAAATTAAGAGATTGCTTATTTCAGTACAATGAGCTATGTTCTGAAAGTTATGAAAGGATTATAATCACATTTCAAGAAATGGTTTAGTCTAGACTATGCTACTGCAAGTTTAACACATATCATTTTGGAAAGTCATTGGGAAAATGAACAATTAAAATTCATTAAAATTCATTATTGGACATTTAAAGTAAGCTCATGTACTTGTTGCCTGTGTAGACACCTACTTAAGTATAATTCCTGTATGAATACCTTAATATTCTAGGTTGAGTACTTTCCAGAACAAAATCAAAGAATCAAGAGAACAAGGGAAAAAACAGTTTGTGCATCACCAGACAAAATATCCTCCACTAAATCTAACAGACTTTGAAGAATACATGGATTGTATACATTTCCTAACACTGTTGGTGAAACTTTAGAAATATTAGAGGTTTTAAAACATTTTAGAAATATTTAGATATATTTCACTTTTTTTAATATTACTATTTTCTTTGGATGTTTGCAGTTATTCCAGGCAAAACATTTGCTGATACCCAGAAAACATCAGCCTTCTCCATATCCAACCATGAACATTTATGCCAAAGAAGCAAAAACATATCTTCTGCAAGAATAAGGACATAAATTTCCTTAAATCATTCTTCAGTATCTGAATGTGGTACAGGAAGGATCAAGATTTTTGAGCAGGATCTACAGGAAACTGAAGATGTGTTCTCCCAAGCAGCAAATTAGCATTCCCTTGCCCATGACAGCACATCACACAATGATGTGTGCAATACTGGATGTCACTTTCTCCGTCAGCAGGAGAAGAAAAATAAAATTCGTTCCTAGCTCCTACTTCAGCTTTAATGTATGAAAATCTGTATTTCTAATTACCTTTTTTTTTTTTTTTTCAGACAACAGTATTACACAGAGAACCACTCAACAGCCTCTTTAAAGTCAATTACACAGTTCCTATTTTTCAGTGAGACTAAGGCTTCATCTGAAACTGAGAACAATTCAGATGAATTATTTATGAAGTATATTCATCTATAAAAAGACAGAGAATGGTGGAATTATTCTATAAACTAACTTCAAGCAATTCTAGTGAGCTAAAAGGACAGCTATTTAGTAAACATTAATTTTGTCTAATGAACCATCTTGTTTGTATCTAACAACCAAAACAATTGTTAAAATAGGCTTTAAATTGCACAAGACTCCAGTAGTAGATGATGCTTCCTAAGAAATCTAAAAATGAAATTGAGTCAATTTAATAGATAGTTTTACAAGTTTAATTGTTTTGACTGAAACCCACTCAGACTTAATTTTCTTTTTCTAATAAGATTGTCTGGAAAATATGGAATAAGGTCTGGGGAAATGTAGAATAACCAGAATGGCATCATTTCTATGAAATATCTTTGACATTTATTATTGAAAAGATCAGTCTAGAGTCCTATTATGAAACCAAAGTCTGGTTACAGAAAGTCAACAATCTTACATAAAAAACTTGAAAGAATTCTCTGAGAAAGCGTTGAGCTTATCTAAGATCTAATTAAACCATTTGTCTTTTCTTGGGGATTACATTCAGGACAAAATTAACTGAAAGTAAAATGAACCAAACCTGGCATACAGAGATACAATCAAATTTCTTAAACAACAGGAATATTTTTCGTAAACATTCACAGCAGCAAATGCCAATGTTAGAATACTTAAGTTAAAATCATAAGGGTTTAGATTTTTTTTTGACGATGTTCCACATTTTGCCTACATATAATTCTTGTTTCATTTTATATTAAATAAGGTGCATTGTCACATTGCTCTTCAATAAATTTCAACTCTCCTCTTCCCATGTTGGATGAAAGTACCTGTTATTGTGTGTCTAGCACAATCCCGGTGAATGCATTGGAACTCTGGTTTGGAGAATTGAAATAAAGAGATCTTAGTGACACACTCAGCAGTCCTCAAGAAGCTGTTGTGTTTAAAACAAGTAGGTAGCAATAAACAAACATTAAATGAATAAGAAATGCAGAATTACACTTCTAATGTGGAATTTAAAATCACTATGGTCCAAAATATTCTCTCTCTCAAGGCTAAGATCATATTGCCTTTTGTATCAGAAACAGTGTAGACAGCAGGACTAGGGAGGTGATCATCCATCTGTATTCAGCACTGGTGAGGTCACACCTCGAGTGTTGTGTTCAGTTCTGGGCCCCTCACTACATGAAAGATATCAAGCCCCTGGAGTGTGTCCAAAGAAGGGCAACAAAACTGATGAAGGGTCTGGAGCACAACTCTTATGAAGAGCAGCTGGAGGAACTGGGACTGTTTAATCTGGAGAAAGGGAGACACAGCGGAGACCTTACTGGCCTCTACAACTACCTGAAAGGAGATTGTAGCAAGCCGGGTGTAAGCCTCTTCTCTCAGACAGCTAGTGATATGACAAGAGGTAATGGCCTCAAGCTGCACCATGGGAGATTCAAGTTAGAAATTACAAAAAAATTTCTACTCTGAGTGGTCAGATATTGGAACAGGTTGCCCGGCGATGGAGTCACCAACCCGAGAGGTGTTCAAAAAATGTGTAGATGTGTTACTGTTGTGGTCTAACCAGGCAAGCAGATGCACATTACCCAGACTTTCGCTCACTCCTCCCTCTCCCAGAAGGATGGAGGATAGAATCAGATTAAAAAAGTAGAACTCGTAGGTTGAGATAAAACCTATAAGACGGAAAAGGAAGAGACAAATAACATTAATGATAATAATATATATATGAATATTTACAAAAGAAGCAATGCACAACGTAACCGGTCACCATCCACTGACCAATGCCCAGCCAGTCCTCAAACAGCGGCTGCTCCCCCGGCCAAATCTCCACAGTTTTTAAAGTTTTCTTGCATAATGTCATATGGTATGGAATACCCTTTTTGTCAGTTTAGGTCAGCTGCCCTGGTTCTCTGCCCTCCCAGCTCCTCATGCTCACAGCCTCCTTGCTGGCAGGACAGTGTTAGAAGCTGAGAAAATGAAATGTCCTTGACTCTGTACTGCACTGCTCAGTAACAAGTAAAACATTGGTGTAATATCAACATTATTTCTCTCCCAAAGCCAAATATAACATCATACCAGACACTGTGAAGAAAATTAACTCTGTCCTAACTAAAATCAGGAGAGGCACTTAAAGGCATGATTTAGTGGGCACAGTAGTGGTGGACTGATGGTTGGACTAGATGATCTTAGAGGTCTTTTCCAACATTACTGATTTTATGATTCTATGATTTTATGATTCTAATCACTAACAATTGAATTGCAGCAAGATTTTCGAAAAATGTTTTAAGATCACTGTTCTCTATCCTATATGTATTCCTTTTTACAGAAAGTCTTTGAGCATAATAGTATAAAAGTTATACAATACTTATTGTAAAATTATATAATAGTTGTATAACTTATGATGAATAAAATACAATCTGTGTTTAAGTGAAATCAAGGTACTGTATTAGGCTTATATGGCAAGGCTTTGGTAGGTGGGGGAGGGCTGCAGGGCTGACCTCTCTGAGAAAACCCCAGAAGCTGCTTCAAGTTAGATAAAAGCTAGCTCCATCTAGCTCTGAAAGAGACCCTCCATTGATCAAAGATGAGCCAGTGAACAATGGTTGTTGTGCCACTATAAAAGTAGATTTAAGAAAGGGGAAAAACTGCTGCTCAGCAGCAGCTGGGAGAAAGGAGTGAGAAAATAGAAATGACTCTGCAGCCACCAAGATGAAGAAGGAGTGCAGTGGGTGCTCCAGGCATTGGAGTAGAAGTTCTCTGCAGTCCGTGGACAGGCTGTCCTGCAACCCCTAGGGTACCACAGTGGGTAGATCTCCACATGCAGCCCGTGGAAAGCCTACAATGGAACAGGAGGTCTGGGGGATGTGCCACCTGCGAGGACCTGTTCTGGAGCAGTTTGCTCCTGAAGTGTTCTTTGTTTTGAATTTTTCTTTGCTCTAGTCTGTTAATAATAAGTAACAAATTATATTAATCTCCCTTATGCTGAGTCTGTTTTGCCCATGACGTAATTAGTGAGTGATCCCCTTGTACTTGTTTCAGCCATTGAGCCCTTTTCCATCATATGTTCTCTGTTCCTTTGAGGATTAGGGCTGAGAGAACAGTATGATGGAGTTCAGTTTATACAGTTGTTCATCAGGCAGAAACCACTACAGATACAAGTAGATCTTTGAAAAAAAGTGAGAAAATAAGTACATTGGTATTAAACTCAGGCGATGGAAACCATAAATCCTCAGGTGAACTTTTAGGAATGATGCATATGATCTTCAACTGTTATATTGACTATTGTTACTAAAAAGAAGCAAATATAATACACTATTCTTACAGTACTCTTGGATTCCTTTTGAGGGATCGAGAAGGAAAAAAATGTACCATAGAATATTCTATAGTATTTTTTGTGGATTTTTTAAAAAATCAACTTCCCACCTTGTTAATTTTTTCCATCTGATTTCAACTGACCTCCTTTATATCTTTAGCTTGTTTTCTCAGGCTGCTGTCTAAGTTCATTACAAGACTTCATTTCCTTTACCCTAGAAACTCAATTATAATGTCAGTACAACATGCATCTGTATTCAAAATTACTTGGAGTTCCCATTCTATAAGATAATTCAAGCCTCTTACACATAAGTTTTCAGAATTAGACTGATGAAAGAGCAGAACTTGGCTTTTAAAAGTTCTTTTCTCAGTAAAAATTTGTGCAGTATTTATATTTTTTCTTCTTGAAATGTACAATTCTGTCTTCTAAGGAGATTACATTAGAGTCATGAAGAGACACCCAATAACTTCTACAAATTTGTTAAATAGGGGTTAATAGAGATATATTATTTTTCTTTCTTTTCAATACAGAAAGCATAAAGAAAGATGAGGTGGAAGGCAAACCAAATAAATATTTATTTAATTTTTATTTGTTGGGGGGAGGGGAGGCATCACTTGTTTTCTTTTCAATTTTAGGTTTTTCTTTTAAGTTTCAATTCCAAAAACCTTACTCTTCTGAAATTCATAAAATAAGTGTGAGGTGGATTATGATACATTTTTGTTCCAGTATTCAGGGACAGATTAGAATAATTGAGTGTGAGATTCTGAGAAGAAGTGATATCCANGGTTGTTTCCATTTTTCAAAGTTCTTTTTTTTTTTTTTTTTTTTTTTTCCCTTTTAAGGATTGCAGCAGCCTTCATTCTTCCTTTTGTAAGAACAGCTAACAAGAGTTCTTCATCTGTATCCTTCTGTTGCATTCTCTCCCAGTTGGAGTATTTTGGATTTCCTTAAAAAACTGATTTAGTGAATAGACCTTTATGCAAATAGCTTTCAGTGGGACAACTGGGATTTCTCATACACAATAATGTATTCTCTTGTAAAAAGGGTATTTTTTATTAAGCAGTGTAAATATATTTTTATTAGAGCAAACCAGCTCTGTCTTTGAAATAGCCTAAGGCTGTTACGTGCTTTGTGACTATTTGGAGTGTGAGAGACTGCATATGCATAGACTGAGAAGTGGATATGCTTTTTGGTTTCCCTGAGGCATCACTGCCTGAAGAGTTATCTTCTCAACTTTTAGTTCTGTTGTTACTGCGTAATATATCACAAAGTAGAGCAACTGTTGCCAAGGTTACCTGAGAAGCACCTTAACTCATATGACCCTCATGAAAAAGTGGTTCAGCTCATATAAAAGTATGAAAGTTACTACCATTGTCCAATATTGTTTCAGAACTACAAGTCAGAAGTAATATATAGATCTTCTTTCTTACATGTTTTTCATATCTTTTGCTGTAAAAACCAAAAGACATAAAAAGCAGTTCCACTGAATGCCANTCACAAAGTTTATATATATATATAAATATATTTTTCCCCAAGAAAACTTAATTGCATTAAACATGTGTGAGTATATGTCTGTATGTGTATAATATACACACACATATATATATTCTCATACAAATGTATCAATAGTGTAAATTTACTCATAACTTCCTGAAGTTATAATAAACTGTATAGAAATTTGAATATTTTTATCTTGTATAGCTGTTTCTCACTGATTATAACCACTGCAAAATAAACTACAGTCCCACAACAATTAAGAGCGGAATTAGGTGCCTGGAACTATCTGTAAATCATCTTTTTCCCTAAATGGTTTTTAACGCACAAAATATACCAAATAGGATGAAGTAACCAAATGTGTATGTACATTTATGCGTATGTACGTATAAGAACATCTATCTCTATTTCTGTCTTCAGAATTGTAATAATCTCTAACCAAAAACAGTTAGTAATATCACATACATTTTCCAAAGTGTGTTCAGTTCAACTAATAGATTTCTCACAGCAGTATGTTGATCAAATATCCTGTTGTAGACTCACAGAAGAGAAAAATAAAGCCTTAGAGGTTTTTTCGAAGAGTATTTATGGAGGAAAGGAAGAGATGACAGGCATCATCTTTTTTTTCTTGAGTGTCAGTGTTTTTATGCCCAAGGAAATGAGGTTATGCCTGGGCCTTGTCTGGAAAGCTAGTCACATGGTGACACGCATGTCATTTCTTATAGACTAATACTAAGCAACATTGTTTTCTGATTTTTCTAAGCAAGATATATCATGTCAAATTCCATTAATCAATGATGCCACTTGTCATTGAAAAGTCATATATGATATATAAACGGAAAAGCTTAAATAAACAGCAGAGAAGTATTTTTACAGTATGTGAAGTTTCAACTATGAAACTCTTGAGTGACGAGGGGATAGCTCCAAGTTTTTCTGTATCCCTGTGCTCTTTGAAAAAACAAAAATCAGTCCACTGACCATTTCAGTCTTACTTTAGCAGTCAGCAGAATCATCACAATTTTAGGGAAGAGTACCAATGTGAATATTCCAAATATTTGTGCATCAAAACAGGTTCATGAATAGTCATGGAGAAATGACTCTATGTATGGAAGTAAAACCTTTTTGTGGATATTTTAATTTTAAAAATTTGATTTATGAAATCTTTTCATATTAATTGATAAATTTTTGTTGTGTCAAAATACTCAGGGCATTGGAATAATAATCTAGGTTAAAATACTATTTTGACTAATATGATGGGTAATTTAATTACTTAATTAGCTGTCATATCAAGTGACTTACAAGAACAAACAATGTAATAAAAAGGAGTGTGGAAATACTTTAGTTCATGGTATCTGTAGAATAAAAGTTTTGTTTCTGGTTGACCCCATAAGGTCTGCAAGAATATTCAAGTATCCAAAACTGTGATAGCAAAAATAAAACGTAACTATGCAACATGTACACAGGTATGACATTTCAAAGAGACTATTGAAAATAAGAATCTATTGAAAATATGAATAACAACATCTCTTACACTAGATAATGTTGTAAATTTGAATTGCCACTTTTCCCTGCTTCCCTCTGATCAGTCATAGCTGGAATAAGATGGAAGTATCCAGTGATTAAATCTGATATCATAACGTAAGCTCTTGTGGATTTAGGAATACCTTGAACATAGTCTTCTCATGATATGAAAAGTAAGAATTCTTTAAATTGTGATAATTTAATAAATATATTGATAAACTAAGTCTCCAGTTTTAAACTGGATTTTAAGACACTGAACCTATTCCTGCACCTCAATCCTTCCCTTCAACAAAGGCTTTATTTAATTACCAGAATGTATTTCAATAGACAAGAAAGTTTATTTCATGAGCTAAAGATACTCTGACAGCTCTTCCCAGTTTCCCAACAAAACATGTCTATTTCAATTAACCTATATACTTGAAATATCTGTCAATCAACATGAAATTCTCACAAAATTTGTATTCTTTTCATTTCACATTGGTTTTCTCGCTTTCAGGTTGGTTAGGTACAGAAGTTCATGTCACTACCATGTGGAAAAAGTCAGATAATGGAGATTAATTAACCAGATGTCCAGCAAGGCTTCATGATGTCAATCTATTCTTTTACTCTACTCCTAAACAGGGGCTTAGAAACACTAGAAAGAAAAATGTAAGAAAAGCTTTGCTCCTTCAGATCAGTGGTCCATCCAGTGCAGTGACAGGAGAAGATTCTAGTCAAAGAGTGTCAGACTATACACTCTCGATTTCTTTTCTTAAACATTACATTCACATTTCTGCCTACTTCTTAATTTTCTCTCTGGAAATTATGCATTTCAAATAAAATGTCTACTAGTGAGGAAAAAAGAATGAAAAAGAAAATAAAAATGTAAGAACTTCCTTTTTATGCATAACAAGGAGTCACATCTGGAGGCACTGTTGTCACTGATATTAATTTTTTCATTAACTTATTTAGCATGATTTCATAATCTGGCTGACATTTGAAGTAAGGTCTCCACTGTGTCTGAAATAATCAGTTTGTTCTGCATGGCAAAACTATTTACTCTTGTTATGTTAAAATGAATCACATTAGGAGAATCTGACTTCAGCTAGCAGTTAATTGAGATCAGGGGTAAAACACTGGTAATCATTTTACAGATGAGTGCTCTGTTTGCATTCAGTTCTGACTTGCAGCTCCTAGCAATGCCATGTCTTTGTTAATAGATCCTTACCAACAGAATTCTTTAGAATACATCCCTTGATTAGAAATAAAAACAATCTCTTTTTGTACACTTATTAGTATGAAGAATTTTTGAAACTCAACATACATAGTGTATTAGATTTCATTTGACCTGAGATAAACCAGTAATATTTTAGCAGTATTTAGTAGTATTTTAACCAAAAGTATAGCTGCATTTGGTTTTGAAGGAAAAACAAAATTATACATAGTCAGATTACTTCGTAAAACAGCCACTTCACTGCCTAGGAATACCATGAGTAAACCTTGCCTCCACAAATGGCACCTCTCGTGGCCATCTATGTAGTTACTTCTGCTAACACAGATCTCTTACGTAGCATTTTGAGTTTTAAAACAGTTAGCAACTTTGTCTATTCCAGAGAGAAAAGACACACCAGATTTATCACATATTCTATTGCATGTACATTAGTTGCAGCATTCTTGTCAGTAATCTACACAGGTCTGCAAGGGAAGATTTTAAGAATAAATGCCAATAACTTGAGTATTCCAGTCGAAGCAGTCATGGCAGTTCACACTTGCAGTTCAAAATCTTTCTTTATGCAGAGTATAAATAAATTTGATGGACACTGATATTTACTGATATAAATATGTATTTTGAACAAATATCTGAAATCTTGGCAGTTATCTGAATCAAACATTCTTCAGACACTTTTAACGTAGCCTCCTCCTATTTTATTATACCATTTAATGTCACGAAAGCCTCACTCAACAGGAACCATGTAAAATGTTTTAATGTCCTATATTGAAAGGACTACTGGACTACTGAAAAACAAACAAACAAAAATGTACTGTTTACCGAATTACTATTTATTTTCTCTGTACGTCAGATGTATTTTCCTATTCAAGTGTTGTCACTTGGAATTAGATTTTTTTTTTAAAGATGCATTCTACATTAAATAACATCAAGATATACTGTATTATATAAATCTAAGCCAAAAGTGTCCCCTTATTAAAAGACACAGAAGTCTACACTATAATGCAGTTTTATACCAGCACTTAGTCACAGAATCCTCTCTCTGCTTCTCCCCTTTATTTTAGTCCGGGTGTGGATTATCGATCACCATTTCAGTCTGAAACATTCCATCCAAGATTATTAAAGTAGGTAAAATGAAATTAGTGTTAAACATAGTCTTCTTTTGGAACTGATAAGCACATTTTTAGAAATAAGATATATATATGAAATACCTTTTATCTACAGTATAACAAAAAAAAAAAAAAAGGTACTTCAAAATATTACTACAATAATTTATATTTATTTTGGAATATATGTCTTTGTTCTTGGTTTTGAAATTAAGGTACAAGCACATGAGTTTTATTTCTCTATTTTCAGAGTATTAGACATAAGGAACTGTCTATTTGTCCTTGAAATAAATACTTGATACTTCATATAAGTCAGCTGATTTTCAAATATGAAACTAAAGTAAGTATATATGCTAACTTTTCATTGATCTTCACATGAAGGCGGTCCCTAAAGGGACTGGTTACTTTTAAATAACCAGGCAGGAATGTTATTTTTAAACATATTAATGTTTACAGCAGAAAGGAAACAACAACCCCTGAGATACCTGACAATAGTTTTATCACTAGATGTTTGTCTTGTGAAGATGTAAAAAAGTAATATATAGCTTGCATGCTTAACTTCTTTAACAGCTCCTAAACACAAGGCAAATTAGATTATATATATATAATTCCAACCAAAAAAGTGGAATGAAAATCAGCTCCCTGTTCCTCTACTCTGAACAAGTAGGGACAAAACACTGCAGAAGATTGCAGTAAAAATATTTGTCCATACAAAGTCAAGTAAGATGGAGGAAGCAATTCATATCATAGACATAAGAGAAGTCAAATGACATCTAAAAAAAAAAAAAAAGTTGTTTTAAATTTAAACAATATCGTTATCATAGAAACATAGAATGTTTTGGGACCTTAAAGATCATCTGGTTCCAAGCCCCCTGCCATGGGCAGTGACACCTCCCACTAGATCAGGTTGCCCAGAGCCCCATCCAGCCTGGCCTTGAACACTGCCAGGGATGGGGCATCCACAGCCTCTCTGGGCAACCTGTGCCAGTGTCTCACCACCCTCACAGGAAAGAATTTCATCCTAATATCTAGCCTAAATCTCCTCTCTTTCTGTTTATGGCCATCCCCCCTTGTCCTATTGCTACATGCCCTTCTAAAGAGTCCCTCCCCAGCTCTCTTGCAGGTCTCCTTCAGGTACTGGAAGGCCACTATCAGGTCCTCCCGGAGCCTTCTCCAGGCTGAACATCCCCAGCTCTCTTAACCTGCCTTCATAGGAGAGGTGCTCCAGCCCTCTGATTATCTTCATGGCCCTCCTCTGGACACGCTCCAACAGCTCGATGTCCTTCTTGTGTTGGAGGCCTCAGAACTGAATGCAGTACTCCAGGTGGTGTCTCACGAGAGCAGAGCAGAGGGGCAGAATCACCTCCCTCGCCTTGCTGGTCATGCTTCTTTTGATGCAGCCCAGGATGCAGTTGGCCTTCTGGGCTGCAAGCACATATTGTGAGCTCATGCTGAGGTTTTCATCAACCAGCACCCCCAAATCCTTCTCTTCAGGGCTGTTCTCCAGCCATTCTCTGCCCAACCTGTTTTTGTCTTTGGGATTGCCCTGACCCAGGTGCGGGACCTTACACTTGGCCTTGTTGAACTTCATGAGGCTGACATGGGCCCACGTCTCCAGCCTGTCCAGGTCCCTCTGAATGGCATCCCTTCCCTCTAGCATGTCAACAGCACCACACAGCTTGGTGTCATCTGCAGGCTTGCTGAGGGTGCACTCGATTCCACTGTCCATGTGGCTGACAAAGCTGTTAAACAGCACTAGTCCCAGTACTGATCCCTGAGTGATGCCACTTGTCACTGGTCTCCATTTGGACATTGAGCCCTTGACCAAAACTCTTTCAGTGTAACCATCCAGCCAGTTCCTTATCCAGCAAGTGGTCCATCCATCAAACCCATGCTTTTCCAATTTAGTGACCAACTTGTGTTTTTTAATTTAGCATCCAGTGTTATACTGTCTAGACCTACTATATTTCTCTGAAAAAAAATCACACACACAGGAAGACCAACAAATTCAATTATTTTATGTCGTATATCCCATGAGTACTGACCACAAACATGCTTTAGTAATGATCAGGTACATGCTCTTTCTAGAAAATTATAAGCATACCGAAATGTATTTGTTTTCTGTGTTTAGAGTGTTCCTCTTCATTTATCAGTTCTAAATACTCACAGCACTAGTAACAACACCAATAGCAAGCAATCAGAGTACTTGATTTCCTGTTCTGCAAAACTTCTAAGTAGAGTCTTGGTGAATAATAAAATTACCAGAACGAATAATAACTTGATGTACTTGCATTATGTTCAGAACAGAGCTGGTAGCAGACTTCTAAAATTGATGCTGACAACATGATGTGCCACATAGCAGAAGTGCTGTGCAGGTTGATCTGAAAATGTCATATTTTAGGAAATATTTATCTAATCAGCTATGCACAATTGGAATAATCTAGCTATTTTTCTTGTATAGTAAGGTGTAACAGTACATCTTGCATGAGAACTATTTCTGAAGAAATACAGTTTTTCACCAAGTTAGCATTACAATAAAACATTTACGAAGTTCAGGAAAATTAGAAATACGCTTTTTTTTTTTTTTTTTTCCCACAAGATCACTGTCAGTGTTGTGTAAGACAATACCATAATTTCTCTTTATGATCTAGCTGTGATTTTAGTCTAACTTAGAAATTATATACTTATCTTCTACAGATCATAGTGACTATACAAAGTGAAGAACACAGTGTAGGTAGTCAGGTCCCTGGTTCTTTGATCCCTAAAGTTTGACCTTATTTCCCTAATTCAATATTATAAAAATTGTAAATATATTTACTGATACAAAGCAAATGATGAAGTCTAAAGTTTGTGTCTTTAACACTTACGACACTTGGAGATAAGAATGAACATTTTAGAGGAGAGTTTAGTAATCCTAAACTATTTCTAAAATCCTTTCAGAAATAAAATTAACAGCGACATCAAATCTCACCATCCTACAGGAAAAAACATATTCTCCAAGCTCTATATTGATTTTCACTTTATTTTTATATCAGAACTTCTACATTCAAAAATCTAATCTTCAAGCGTTACTGAACATTAATATTGAAAGGTAGAGTCCATTCAGTCTAATTACATTCTAAACTAGGACTATGATGGCTGAATCCATTTTTAGGTACCAATCCTGCACCTCATGTTTAAGATCATCTAAATTCAGAAGTGTCTTCTTACCCCTAAAATTACCTGTTCATTTGAGTTTGTTTCTTTGCTTCTCCAAATAGTTTTATTGTAATATACATTCAAGTAAACTGAACTGTGGCAAAGTTTAAAGTAGTAAGAAATATAATTAATTGGTCATGCTCTTGCTGCACATCATTTGTGTAGTACTCTTATAGCAGAATATTTACATAGAAAAATTTTATTAGGTTTCTACTTCGCAGCTATTACCCAGAGTAGAAACTCAGGTACATTTTATATTAGCTGCCACTGGTTGAAAAGAAAACACAGTAATGGATTCCTGAACAGTGGATGTTCCAAAACTAGACTTGGATTGCGTGAGACACAGTCGCTCCTTAGGGTACGGTGACAGCACAAAAGTAAAAAAGAAGTGTGTTTCTCCTTCACTTCCTTCAAAGGAAATCAAGCAATTAATGCCACATGTATTACCAAGAGCAAAAATATTCCCTTTCAATAAAAACATCTTGCAGTTTAACCCCGGTAAGCAGCTAGGCCTCACCCAGCTACTTGTTCACTTTCCCCACAGTGGTATAGCAGAAAGAAACAAAAATATAAAAGTGAAAAAAACATATGGACTGAGATAAATACAGTTTAATAGGTAAAGCAAAATCTGAACACACAATGTCGCGGTAGAGACGGACACGACATAGACGTTGTAAGTATAGAGAAATCAAGCGTTTTTTATTTATTGCATGGTTTCTGCAGAGCACAACATCGACATTCTGGGGTCAGTTGGTGGAAGGTAGCCATATTTTTGTAACCATACATTCTCCATCGGCTGGGGAAAGATCCATCCCAGAACGGCTCCTTGGCTCCAAGCAAGGTTTAACACAGCGAGCAGGGATCCAGTGTGGCCCATCATTGTCTCTGGCATTTGTCCAATGATGGTGAGGGTGCATTGCCTTTTTGGTTGCATATCAGTTATCTTTGGAGTCCAACATACTTGTGGTGGTCCCGTGGATCCAAAACCTCCATCACCCCGCACTCGATTATTCACCTTCCAAGCCACTGGTGAATGCTCATCATGTTGCCCAGAGTTAGGCACAGCCTTAAAAACTGGGTGGGCATCAGGGAGATCCTCCTCATTCGAGCCCCGTCCCCGGAGAGTTGCCGGCATCCCGAGCTTCTTGATCAAGTCCCAGTCGCTATTGCGCACCGCCTCTCTTTTAACCTCTTCCCAGACATCCTTTGGCTGTCTGGCGTAACCGGAGCAGGTTGGTGGAGCAACTCCCATAGCAGTCTTAGTACAAACCGCCAGCTGCTTGCCACAAGGTGGCTCACCACGCTCTTCCTCATCAGTATCAGACTCACTATTAAGCAGGGGGGTGGATGGCTCATGAGCCTGTTCTTCTAAAGACAACTCCCAAAGCTGCTCCACAGGGGAAGGGTATTTAGGTTTCGAAAAGTCTTTCAGGCAAAGATAAGCTGGGGTTTTTGCAGGTTCACTAACCCCAGAGTCACTTCCTGACAAAAGCTGACTTCCCGAGGGACATGCTATCGACTTCTTTTCTGATTCTATTTCATGTTCTTTTTTGTCTTGCTCACTTTTCCAGTTGTTAAGTGTCTCAAACAGCAATCTCCAAGTGGGAGCTAATGGGGCAGTGTTCTTATCCCCTATTGATATTGCATCCCACAAATTCTGACCAACATCTTGCCATGAAGATACACACTACAAAGTGAAAAGTCTGTAGTCTTTATACCCTTTCGCTTCAACACAGCTTTCCAGGTGCCTAGCACCAATTGCTCTTCACTAGACAAATTATTTCCCATTTTTCTTCTGCTGCGACTATGAATAAAGTTCCCAGTGGCTCACCTATATCCAGGTGTCAAGAGTCAGGTCTGGACCATGGCAGAACTCCTCTGCTCTCAGCTACACTGGGCTCCGTTTCCACTGCACAACTCCGGCAGCCAGGTCACTGCAGATCCATGCAGTCTCCACTACTCCAGCGGACTGTGCTCTTGCAATCACATCGGAGTCACCAAATGTCATGGTAGAGACGGACAAGACATAGACGTTGCAAGTATAGAGAAAAGCAGGCTTTTTATATTATACAGCCAACCATAATTTTATACGTTATGCTTATATTGTTTAAAGGAATCAGACCGTACACACGCCTGTTCTGTATGCTGATTTGTCATTCTTCTACATCCATGCAGTGTACACGCAGGGTCCTCGCAATCTGATTGGCGGTGACGTGGTGTAGGCTAAATGTTCTTCCAAAACTTATTCTTCTTTCTTCTGTCGTTCTTGTCTCTTAGCAACACATCCACATCTTAATTACTAGATCCTGTTTCTCGCCATAGAGTTCGTACCTTACATTGTTCACTACGGGTACAAAACTATGTCTTTCCATTCTGTTTCTTCTAGCTGGTGCCATCCAGTTTCTTCCACAACACAAGAAGGGGAAACCAAGGAATTCATTCACTACTTCCCATCAGCAGGCAGATGTTCAGCCACTAGCTGTATCGCGTGTAACATGTACTTGGGAAAACAAATGCTGACACTTTGAATGTCCCTCCCTTCTCCTTCTTTTCCCCAACTTTTATGGCTTAGCATGATACAACATTATATGGAAGATCTCTTTAATCATTTTGGATCATCTGTCTCATCTGTGTCTCCTCCCAGCATCTTGTGCCTCCATCCTCCCCACTGGCAAGGCTGAAAAGAAGAAAAGGAAGCTGGAGAAGCTGAAAAGTCCTTGACTTACTATAAGCACTGCTCAACAGCCACCTCAAACACCAGTGTGTTGTCAACACTCTTTGTGTTGATAAATCCAAAGCATAACACACATATATATATATTTACTAACAATTTTAATAAAAGCAAAACTAAATAAATCAACTGTAAATATCAATTACCTTCCTGTGATTAATGCCAACTATAGGCTTATAAACATAATGTAAAATGTTTCTGTTTCTGTATCACTGAGACTGACTTTGCTCAGTGGAGAATTTTATATCATGCTACAAAAATATCCATTTACATTTCATAACTAATACTTAAATGTAAAATACAGATAGAAAATATCATATCTGGCAGAAAAAACTGATGAGCTAAATAAATATGGTGGGTATCTCCCAACATTATATAAGTAGGACAAACACAATTTGCACCTGATGTTTTTAAGCAAATAAGTAATATTATTTACAAAACCTATGTGAAATTATAAAACAGACTGTTTGAAAGCAACATAATTTTCTTTCTTAGGCATGAGTAAAAAGAGACATTTACTGATAGAACATGTTCCTAAAACCCCTTGACAGCTGTTTTACAAAAAATAATTTTCATTTTAAACCTCTAAATATATATAGTGAAAATAATGAAAAAAACAATTCTGCATTTTCTCTTTTGGTTCAAAAATTGGTAAAACTACAAAGAGATGAAAAAAGTAAATATTGCATAAGTCGCTATTGATCCCTAACATTGTCTTTGTTGTTGTTGTTGTTGTTTATTTCTAACACTAATTATTATTGCACCATTGTTGAAAAATAACTGAAAGGACCTTAATGCTGTGCTATTCTCAGGCTTGCTCATAATTTTTTATTGTAGTAAATAGAAACAAATATTGGTACCATTTGCTCAAAACACTAACAGAAATATTCTCAAGGCCAGAAATAACTTTCAGTGAGATAATTAGCATAGATTCATGTGCTTCTAATGAGCTATATCAATTTACACCAGTCAAGAGCCTCTCAGTTATTTTGACAATTTATGTATATGCTCATTTAAAGATTAAAATATTGTTAGTTTGATACATAAAGCTGTGTCTGCGCTGATGACTAATTTTAAGCACAGAACCATCCTTTAGCATATGCTTACTAAACGGTTAGGTGATGAGTAATCTTTCCTTGAATATCTGTTAATACTTTAGGAATGCACTCAATATTTATCATAGAATGATAGAATGGCTTGCGTTGGAAGGGAACTCAAATATCATCTGGCTCCAAACCCCCTGCCATGGGCAGGGACTCCTCTCACTAGACCATGTTACTCAAAGCCCCATTCAGCCTGGCCTTGAACACTTCCAGGGAGGGGACATCAACAATGTCTCTGGCCCTCCTCAGGACCCGCTCCAACAACTCCACATCCTTTCTGTATCAGGCCCCCAGGCCTGGACACAGTACTCCAGGTGAGGCCTTACAAGGGCAGAGCAGAGGGGGACGATCACCTCCCTCTCCCTGCTGGCCACTCCTCTTTTGATACAGCCCAGGGTACCATTGGCCTTCCTGGCTGCAAGAGCACACTGCCAGCTCATGTCCAGCTTTTCATCAATCATAACACCCAAGTCCTTCTCCGTAGGACTGCTCTGAAGGAGTTGTTCTCCCAGTCTGTACACATATCTGGAATTGCCCCGACCCAAGCACAAGTGGACCCACTTTTCAAGCCTGTTCAGGTCCCTCTGGATGACATCCCTTCCCTCTATTTTATCAGCTGCACCACTCAGCTTGGTGTCATCAGCAAACTTGCTGAGGGTGCACTCAATCCCACAGTCTAAGTCGTTGATAAAGATGTTGAAGAGCACCGGTCCCAAGACGGACCCCTGGTGGACACCGCTCGTGACCGGACTCCACCTGGACGCTGAGCGATTGACAACCACCCCTTGGCTCCGACTATCCAGCCAGTTCTTATCCAGCTAGCAGTCCACCCATCAAATCCATATCTTGCCAATTTAGAGGGAAAGATGTGGTGAGGAACCATGTCAAAAGCCTTGCACAATCACAGAATCACAGAATGTTAGAGATTGGAAGGGACCTCGAAAGATCATCTAGTCCAATCCCCCTGCCGAAGCAGGAACACCTAGATCAGATTGCACAGGAGTGGCTTGGCTGTTGCATCACCTAATTCCTTCAGGACTCTGGGATACATCTCATCCAGATCCATAGACTTATTGATGTTCAGGTTCCTCAGTTGGTGGTGAACCTGATCCTCACTTATAGTGGGAGGGACATATCTTCCCCAGTCCCCACCTTTCAGACTATCTGCTCAAGGGATGTATGAAGAGCAGTCGTTTTTGAAGACCGAGGTAAAAAAAAATTGTTGAACACCTCAGCCTTCTCCTTGTCTGTTGTTACCAGCCTGCCTGTATTGCACACTAGGGAGGCGACACCTTCTTGAACTTTCCTTATCCAGTTCATATACCTGTAGAAGCCTTTCTTGCTTTCTGTTGCGCCCCTCGCCAGGTTCAGTTATGTCTGGGCCTTGGCCTTCCTGTCCCTTTCCGTACACAGCCTGGCAGCATTCCTGTACTCCTCCCACCATACCTGTCCCTGCTTCCACTGCCTGTGCATTTTCTTCTTGCTCTATACTTTGACCAGCAAGTCACAGTGCAGCCATGCCAGTCTCCTGCCTTCCTTTCCTGACTTTCTACACCTGGGGATGGAGAACTCTTGGGCATTACAGAAAGCTTCCTTGAAGATCTGCCAGGTCTGCTCTTCTCCTTTGTCCTTGAGGGCGGTTACCCAGGGGGATTTACTTACTAACTCCCTGAAGAGCTGGAAACTGGCTTTCCTAAAATTGAGGGAACTAATTTTACTCCTTGTTTGTCCCATGTCCCTTAGGATTTTGAGCTCCATCATGGCATGATCAGTAAGAGCCCAGGCAGCCTCCAGTCCTGATGCCACCAATTATTTCACTTGTGTTGGTAAGACACAAGTCTAGTGCTGAATCCCCCCTGCTGGGGTTATCTATTACTTGGCTCAAGAAGTTGTCCTTGATGCATTCCAAGAGCCTCCTGGATTGCCTACTTCTTGCCGTGCTACTTTTCCAGCAGATGTCAAGGTGATTATAGTCAGCCAGGTGAATGAGAGCTTGCAACTGCAACGCCTCCAGTATCTGCAGAAAAAAGATTTCATCCACAGGCTCTGCTTGGTCATGTGACCTGTAGTAGAAACCAACCACAAGGCTCACTTTGTTATCTCAGCCTCTAATTCTCACCCATAATCTTTCTGCTTGCTCATGACCATGCTTCAGGGACAGCTCTTTGCACTCTATTCCGTTCTTGATATAAAGGGCAACAGCAATGCCTCATGGAGAAATTTTATTCAAGGTAATTATGTTTCTTCCATAAGACAGCTGAACTTTTTATGCATAGTTTACGAAAACTACGTAGTAACAGACAATTGTCCAGATGTAAGTGAAAGTATCTATATACCGCACAACACATTAGCAATGTCTCTGTATGAAGAGTAATGTTGATTGCTGTACACAAATGTTTTTTCTGTTTCATTACTGTGTCAGAATTAATAATGTAAATAATCTGTCAGAACAGTTTACTTGTTCACTAGAACGTCAAGACTGTAACCATCTCTCTTCTGTATAATTTCTTCTATTCAAAGAGAGGATGAGAGGTAGGCATAGAGAAACAAACTATCTGCAACAGAACTGAAAAGAATAGCTGTTAGCTTTTCCCAATTATGTCTGATGCCCTTCCCCCCAAAAATAAATATAGTTCTTAAGTAGCAAAATGAGTGCAGACACCATAAAAACATTAAGCTACAGGGAGATTAGCTTTCACCAGTCTTTCCTCCCAGCTGTTCCCTAGACTTTCTACATGAACAAATACTTTTTCTTTGCCCACTTGTTTCAAGCACAGGAATATGCTGTCACTGCATACTCATTAAGGAAATAATTATGTTTGTAGTGTCAACCTGCTCTAACACTAGAACAAGTAGAATAGCAGCAAAGCAGAAGTGTGAATTGTTCCTTTTACCTGCTGTGATTGATCAATGAATGTCTACAATAGACAAATCCCTGAGGAGGAAAGACTAATTTAACTACTGGTTCTGGTTGGAATGGAGTTAATTTTCCCTACAGTAGCCCCTATAGTACACTGCTTTGCAATTGTAGCTGTCACAGCATTGATATCGCACTAACGTGTCAGTGCTGGCACAACATAAAGACTGCCTCTTCAACTCCCCTCTCCAAAAGAAGAGGCAAGTAGGCTGGGTGTGGCAAAAAGGTGGGGAAGTGATGTCACCAGGACAACAGACCAAAACTGGCCAAACATAATTTTGGGGTGAAGAAGGGGAAGGAGGAACACTCATGAAAATATTTGTCTTCCCAAGTAATTCCTACATGTATTGAGGGCCTGCTTTCCAAGAAGTGACTGAACTTTGTTTACTGATGGGAAGTAGAGAATAATTTTTCTCTTGCTTTTGCTTGACCATGTCTTTGTCTTTTTTTTTTTTTTTTTTTTTTTTTTTTTTTTTTTTTTTCCTTTATTAAACTTGCCCGTATTTTAGCCCCCAAGATTTTTTGTTGTTTTTTTTTTTTTTTTTTTTCCTGTCTATTGTATTTTATCCCCTCTGTCCTTCTGAGGAGGGGGCGTGACAGAATAATGTGCCTTTCTGTAATAAACAGTGATTGAAGAGTAGGCCTCAAGGACACAGTGTCTCTGAAGTATAAGATAAGGAGCTAGCATTCGGGTAGGGCAGGAACATATTATAATTAGAGGATAAGTCATAGGTTAGAGCTTAATGAGTGACGCTATTATAACCTAATGAAAATGCAAGATATATTTAGTCACAAAGCTAATGCTATGTAAGCAATTGTAACTGCGCAATAAACGTTCATTTGGTCTTTGGCTTCTGTCTCTTTTTGGCTCTTGGCTTTTGGCTTTTGGCTTTTGCTTTTGCTGCCTTTTACCTATGAATGCCTTGTTGTTTGATCTCCGTTATGTATTCCTTCCTGATGACCAGGATGCAAAGCATCATGACAGTGAGCATATTATACAGAGCATATAATGAGTACTATGTTGGTATCGTGATTCAGATATATATTGCTATTGATATACTTATTTAAGCATAATTTTTACTTGTACTATGATGTAAGTACATTGCTGCATCACACCGTGTCATGGTTGAAAACAGAGTTAAGGAAGTATGAGGAAGTATGCTGTTCCATAGCATATACATCACGTCACCCTGCTCTCCGGGAAAAGAGGAGGGGGGCGAGGGGGAAAAGCCGCGGTTTGCAGAGCTGCGTCGGGGCTGTCAGGAGTTGGACTCATGTGGGCAGGCACAGGGGGATGACTTCCAGCTCTCGGGGGTTGGGCTGGAGGCCGGGCTGGCGCATGGGTGAGAACTTGCCTTTTTCTGTAAGTTAATTGTTCTACTCCAAATCTTTTACATTCTTTTTGCTATCTCTAGTAAAATTAGTTATTTTAACTCTCAAGTTCTACCTTTTATTTTCCTCTCACTTTCCCTCCTTTCCCCGCTGATACTCGCAGCCGGAGAACTTGCTCTCCAGAGTGAGAGGGGAAAGTAAGCTACTGTTGTGAGATACCAGGGGTTTAAACCACAACACTCCGCAAACTCAAAATTTTGTGTAGCATGTACTAATATTAAGCCCTCCAAATATGTAATACCTAAAAGAGCTTGCACAGATAACATCAGACTCTGACACCTCTTTTTTTCCAGTGGTGACTGTCCTGGAGAGGACATAACAGACGACATCTTGTTTATAAGAAATCAACTGAAATTACAAGCTATATCAGTGCTCAAAGCAAAACAAATAAACAGTGTTATCTTTGACATATTTACAGTAATATCTGAAGTTGGTATTGATTTAAATTTTATCCAGTTTCAATCGCTAAGATTTGCAATCCAAATTATCACACGGAATGATAGTGTAGTAATTGTGAGAGTGTACCATATAGTAACAGGAATAAGATATATGAAGTAGGACAGATTATACTAATGCTAATAACACATTAACTTAACAGATTTTAAATCATAGACATCTATGGAATTCAGCTACTTATAGTAACTTAGTATTCACCTTCTTATATGTCACAAAATGTTTTACAATTATTGAATTAGCCAGGTGAACATCAGTGCTAAATGCAGTGCAAGAGCATCTGTAAAAGCAGAGCTTATTCCTTTGATCTATTAGAAAAGCTTTACTGTAGAGTGTTTTGTTGTAAGACTCAATAGTATCAGCAGGAACAGCAGCACATAAAATTCTGTGAACATTGTCATGTTATTTATTTTCTGTATTTTTTTGTGTATCTTCCTGTTCCCCAGTATTTCTGTCACTGACTGATGAAATGAGACATAATGTCGTGGTTTTAGCTGGGACAGAGCTGATTTTTTTCAGAGTGTCTGGTATGATGTTGTATTTGGCTTTGTGAGAGAAATAATGTTGATAACACACCGATGTTTCACTTGTTGCTGAGCAGTGCAGTACAGAGCCAAGGACATTTCATTTTCTCAGCTTTTCACACTGTCCTGCCAGCAAGGCACGTAGGCTGCAGGCACGAGGAGCTGGGTGGGGAGAGAACAAGGGTAGCTGACCAAAAATGACCAAGAGACATTCCATTCCATATGACATCATGCAAGAAAACTAAAAACTGTGGAGAGTTGCCTTGGGGGGCAGCCATTGCTTGGTGACTGGTTGGGCATCAGCCAGCAGGTGGTGAGCAATTACACTGTGCATCGCCTTTTGTAAATAAATTTCATATTTTGATATTTTGTAAATATCCATACACATATATATATGTTATCATTACTGTTCATTACTGTTATTTCCTTCTTCCTTTCCTGTCCTACAGTTTTTATCCCAGCCTACGAGTTCTATATTTTTTTTCCTGATTCTCTCTCCCTTGCCTCTGGGAGAGGATGAATGAGCAAAAGGCTGTGTTGTACATAGCTTCTTGATGGGTTAAATCACAAAACATAAAAATAAAAGAATGGGAATAATATGACTTATCTCTTTGTCTGATCAATATCCTCACCACTCAAGCTCAACTTTTTATTACTGTGTATAATATGTGTCTGATTTGATTTATTTCACAGACGCTTTTCGTACAAAGAAATAATAGTTTTTCCAGATTTCATCTAACACTTTGTCCTTCATTAATATGGCTCCCATTTGCTACAGCTTGAGAAGTATCATTCTTGCAGTTAGTTATCTGATTAGAAACAATGGAGCCAATTCATGTTGTTTTAAATGACAGAGAAAATGTCGGCATAATTTGTGTATTTAAGCTTGGGAGGTTATTCAGATTACCTGTTTTCCATGTCTACCAGACCCTTGAGGATCAAAAATCTCAGGCTGAGCTGTCAGTTCCTAAAGCTTCTTAGCAATTCTTAAGTGGGTAGAAAATTCACTCCCTTGCACAGAAGACCCCAAGAGACCTAGTGCATTTGGTGTATACAGACTGCACACTAACAGGTAGACATTGGATTGAGGCTAATATTCAGTCTAAACTATCTATCCAAAATAAATGTGTGTATACACCCTTGGAACTTCCTTACTACTAATGACTGACTTCACTACTCTAACATCATTTGCCCTGGCTCAGAGACAGGCAGTGCTATGGCATTTTAGATATATATGTAAATGTATGTGTATATAAAAAATAAATATTATAAATATATGTATAAATCACAAAATCTATATCCTTAAACGATGTTATCTAACACACTGGCAAGTAACTGATTCTCTTTTGAGTGTGATAAAAAGATCAGGCCAGTTCTTACTCATATCAAGTTCTATACTAATTCATACTATAAACTATCATTATAAATGTGTACACACACACAAAGTTAGAGCATAGAAGACTCTAAATGTAAGATTTGTTTTACCATTTAACATTTGAATATGTTTCTTGTACATCTCAATTACAGTTTCTGGTCTTGTATTTGCTTCTGCTCCACTATAATCCACTTATCTGTAAGGTATGATACTTATATTCAATTTATTCAAAATTATCTTCCCTTAATTCTGTACTTCTTTTTTTCAAAAGCTCCTTTCTGGACTTTAAACATATGTTTTTATGTTGTCTCTGAGAGCCTTGGTATAAAGTATTTATTTTGACTAACTTCTACATTTATGATTTTTTTCTAAAACCTGGTTATTTCCTAACCATTGGCTAAAGGCATTATCACTGCCTATACACCCTAATTTATCCATCTCTCTCCTTTATCATTGTAATATCTAGGATTTTTTATTTAATCGTATTTGGATTTTAAATTGTTCATCAGCCTTGCATGCATGTATGTATGTTGCCTTGCTTAATATCAGATCCAGCTCTCTTGTTGTTTCTATAGATTTTTGTAATTATGCCCTGAAACAACCAAGTATTTTATTAAGTATTTCATTAATTCATATTCACAAGACTGACTATTCAGTTTTGTCTCTTACAAGTTCCTCTACCCCTCTTTCCTATAATACCCTTTAAACACTTCTTTTATCTGCACAAAGTTTTATTGCTCATTAACTCTAACACTTTAATGTGATAGATACATCAGACATAAATAATGCTTCTGTGACTCCTGCTTGTATTGGGATAACGTAGCAAGGCTTATATAGTGGAGGGTTGTACAGGTGGCCTCTATGAGAAGAGCTTAGGAGCTGCTCATGTTAGACAAGAGCCAGTTCCAGCTGGCTCCAAAAGGGACCCACCACCAGTCAGAGCTGAGCCATGAGCGATGCTGGTTGTCCCTCTGTAAGAAAAAAAAAAAAAAAAAAAAAAAAAGAGCACCTTGCTTGGTAGCAGCAGCTAGAAGAGAAGAGTGAGAGAAGTGCTCCAGGCATGGAGCAGAAGTTCTCTGCAGACCCAGAGAGGTCCATGGTGGAGCACGTGGAGCATGTTCTCCACTGTCCACCTGCCACCCATGGGCACCATATGAGGCAGGTGTCCATGTGCAGGCTATAGAGGAACCCATGGTGCAACAGGTGGACGTAGCCTGAAGGAGGACGCAGCCCATGGAGGGCCCCCGCAGAAGCAGGCCCTGGGCCAGAGCTGCAGCCTGCGGAGAGGTGCCCACAGTGGAGCAAGAGGCCTGGGGGAGTGGCTCATGTGATGACTTGTGCTGGAGCAGTCCACTCCTGAAGAATGGACACCATGATATAGAGCTATACTAGAGTAGTTCCTGAGGATCTACTGTCTGTGGGATGCCGATTTAGGGTTAGTTTAGAAAGGATTGCATCCCGTGGAAGGGACCCCATGCTGGAGTAGGGGCAGAGACTGGCTGTGAAGGAGTGGCAGATGACAAAGCATTATGGACTGACCACAGCCCTCATTCCCCTTTCTATTGCGTTACTTAGGGTGAGGAGATAGAAGAGGGTGGATGGGAAGAAGGTGCTTTTAATTTGTTTTTAATTCTCATTGCTCTAGTCTGTTAGTAGTTGGCAATAGAGCATATTAATCTCCCTTATGCTGTGTGTCTTTTGTACATTACAGCAATTGGTGAGTAATTTCCTTGTCCTTATCTCAACCCTTGACCTTTATTTTTCATCATATTTTCTCCCCTAGTTCCTCTGAGGAGGTGGAGTGAAAGAGTGTTGTGGTAGAGCTATTGGTGTGAAACCATCACATCACTCTTAAAAAACATAAGTGAGCAATCTTTAGCTCATGCTTAAGCTCAGTAATATGTAATTCTTATACACAAACCAAACTGTCTGAGCATTTAGCAGGCATACATAATTTTTTCTCATTCTGAGGGATGCTGAAGGTTTGGTTATAGATAAAACACATCAGCCACTGTAAATTTTTCTCTTTCCTTGAATCTTCCTGCAATCTTTTTTCTTGCAATAGCAAAAGTGATTCCACACAACACTTCCCCTTCCATATATATGTATTTTAAAGAAACAAATGAACAAACAATCAAAATGTCTTTTTTTTTTTTTTCCTTTTGTTCACCATTGTCTAGTAATACTATGATTAGAATAGTCAGGAAGCATGGACATTGAATTCTTCACAGCATTTTCATGGTTTTGTCTGTGTTCAAGTTAATTTTCTTTGTAGGGGTTCATATGATGCTGTGTTTTGGACTTCTGATGAAAATAGTGGCGATAACACACCAGTTTTCAGTTGTTGCAGAACAGTGCTTACAGAGAACCAAGTACTTTTCTACTAGGAACTTAGCCTAGGAACTGAGGGAATACTGGAATACTTCATACTGGATGAATCCAGATGATACCATTGATAAAAACAAAACAAGAAATGGAGGAACAACTTAATGTCTGAGAATGCGGGAACTGACATTAGAATTAAAATTCTTGTTCAAAGAAAAATAAAGGAAAACAAGAAACATCATCTATTGACTGTCTCAGGAAGAAGACTGAAATTAACAACATCCATTTGTTAATTAAGTGGTGGTGTCCTACATCCTTTTATGTCTAAATGATATAAAAAGAGCCTGATTTTTACCAAAATGGAGTTTCTTTCTCTGAGAAACTTCTTGTTCTGCATGAACTCCTTACTTGCTATTGTTTCTTTTTGTTTCATTTTTCTCCTTAGAGAGACTCAAGCTTTGCTGGAACATTGGGTTAACTCCATGACTCCGTGACATGCACTCCTCACATCTGCAACACATCATAGCCCTTGAGGCAGATCAACTTGGAAGTGAGACTCTGTTGCTTTGTTCTTCTTCTGGTCTCATTCCTGGGGGTGGACAGTCTCTTTTGAGAGACTTTTGGACTCTTGGATGTTATTTTTTTTTTTGAAACCTTTGATGGTCAGTCTCATTAGAGATTGCTTCTTGACTACACCTCACCACCGCCTTCTGGTACCATTAATTTTACAAATATGCATATATATACACAGTCTGTCATAGGTATAGTATTGATAAGTATAACATCATAAGTCTATCTGCTGTTATTGATAAGTTTGTTACCCATACGTATTTTCACTAACATAGTATAATTGATGTGTTGAACCCATAATTATTCCCAAATCACATCTGCTACTATACTACTCATTTTCCTACCTCAGACTTCCTTTGACCTTGACCTGGTTTCGGCTGGGACAGTGTTAATTTTCCTGATAGCTGGTATGGTGCAATGTTTTGGATTTAGGATGAGAATAATCTTGACAATACATGCTTTAGTTGTCACAGAGCAGTGCTTACACTGTCAAGGACTCTTCAGCTTCTTCTCATACTGTCATGCCAGCAAGGAGGCTGGGGGTGCACAAGAAGCTGATAGGGGATAGAACCAGGGTAGATGACCCAAACTGGTTAAAGGGATATTTCATGCCATATGGCATCATGCGGAATGATTAAACTGGAGGAGTTCACTGGGGCTGGGTGAAATGTGGCTGGTAAAGAACTGGCTGGGCGTTGATTGACAGGTAGAGAGCAATTGATTTCATTGTACATCACTTATTTTGTATATTCTTTTATCTAGTATTATTACTGATCATCATTATTGTTATCATCACCTACACTTTCTATCCTGATAATCTGTCTTTATCTTAACCTGTGAGTTTTACCTTTTTTCCAGTTATCTCCTCCATCCCACTGGGAATGAGGAGGTGGGAGTGAATGGCTATGTAGTGCTTAGTTGCCTGCTAGATTAAGCTACAACACTACTAATTTTAATTGCTGCTACGCTAATTGATTCTATACTGTTAATATTTGTAATATATGCATATTGTTATTCATATATATATATTCACGTTATTAATCATAGTATTCTTTCTAGTAGTGATTTGTACTGATTTCTAACAAATAGGAATCCTTACCAAACAAAGAGTCCATGTCCTTGTGTATCATGGAACCCTTTGAACTCACTCCTGTGATCTCTATATACCCAAAGGACAGATAAATAAAGCTGCTCAGACTCACTGAACACATATGAAATTAAATATGGGAGAGTAATATTCCTAAGACATGTATTAATACAAGTTAGCAAATGCTACATGTATGCCACACATGACAACATTGTTAGATAACATTCAAGTTATAAGGACAGGACAGGATGGAATGGACAAGAGTAGACTAGACTAGACTAGACTAGAATAGAAAGGGAAATTCAAAGGGAGAACAACACCTTTATCAGAAAGTTACAGCGAGCAATGAGGTCTCCTCTTAGTCTCCTTTTCTGCAGACTAGAAAACCTAAGTGTTCTAAATCTTTCTACCAGCCCAAGCTTTATTGCCCTCCTCTGACCACTTGCAAGGACCTTAACATCCTTCTTATATTGTGGATCCCAGAACTGCACACAGTATTCACCATGAGGCCACACCAACACCAAACACAGAGGGAGAATCACATCTTTTGACTGCCTAGCTATGCTCTGTTTAATGCACCCCCAAATGGAGTTTGCCTTCTTGGTGCCAGGGCACACTGCTATCTCACATTGAGCTTGCTGTTGACCAGCATCTCTTTCTGCAGAGGTGATTTCTAGACACTTCTGTTCCAGTCTGTACCTGTGTCCAGCATTACTGTGTTCCAAGTGCAGAATTAGGCATTTTCCTTTGTCGTTCTTTTTATTTTAATACTTGGAATTTTTCTTTACATTCTTCTTTGATATAGTAACATATCTTACCGTGACCTGGGAACACTAGTGCAGATGAGAAAGTTTAAAATATTTGGAACTTAGGTGATGTTTTAAGTGCAGTAAATCTGTAACCCTTTACACAGGGACAATAGTTCTGCCTTGTATAAAATGCATGCCAACCTTTCCTCATACCATTGATACCTCTGATCTCAACAGGGATGAAGAGGTTGGTAAATTGCCAACAGCACGAAGAAGGATTTTCGGGTTACCATATGAACATTCCAAGTCATGACGCTGATGCAAGAGTTTATGGAAAAAGTTCTCACCCCACCTCAAAAAGTATATGAAGACCAAGACAATCTTTCAGAACAGAGGACTATTTCATTTTTGTTTGCTTCAACTGTATTTCTGTTTACATTTGTGGATAGGATGAGAATTGTCAATTAACTTGAATAACTTGCCTTCATAATCTGGAGTCTGAAGAAAAGAGGTCAATTCAGATGCCTAAATGAATGCAGATTTTGGCAGATAAATACAGCACAGAATTAAATCCCTGTAGGTATATTTTTACATAAGTGGCCTTTAACACCAGATCTTTGATTTTGATGTACTTCATTAAAAAATGGAAGAAACCCAGTTAAAAAATGTTACTTCTGTTTTTGCCATAAAGTGCACTTTGAAATGATGCTAACTTTGACTTAAAGTGTTGAAATTGCTGAGAATACATCATAGTGCTAGATCAGTTACACAATGATTTATTTTCTTCATGATAAAAACCTACTCTTTGTAATGTGATTTTGTCCAGTTTCGGCATCTATTAAATCTCATTAGGTCTATTTCTTCCAATTGGAAGGACCACCTGCTAATAAAAAAAAAATCTGCAACCTATTATCTCTAGACCATCATCCTGTCATTTCAAAATTCCATGCATAAAGGAAATAGAGTACGATTTTTAACTCAGAAGTGTTCTAGACTGTATTCATTAAAAAAAAAAAAAAAAAAAAAAGAAAAGAAACTTTGCATAGTGCTTACTCAGATTTCATTGCCAATCCTGCTTCACTCTTATCTAGACACCAAGACTGGACATTAGGATCATCAGTGGAAATAAATTTAGGACAAATAACAGTTTATGTAGTACATTAAGCCATCAGACTGAGAGCAAAATATAAAATGAATGTAATTATTTGTTCACTAAAAATCATCTTCATAAAATTTTTTACATGACTCCTTTGATCGAAAAAAAAAAAAAGTTTTTAACAAGCTTTCATTAATTTTTAGTATTTGAGGTGTAAAAGAATGAGGGATTAAAATAAATTGGTCAGAATTAATATAGCAGTTTAAACACAAAGACCACAAGTTTGCCTTGGGGACCATGGGATTTAACTAATGCATAATTACATTACAGAAGGAATCAATGGAGATTTCCAAGGTGATAAAGACCAGAGTGATCCATTATTATATTTCTATTCATTTTATTACAACTCCATTCAGATATATAATCATGTAAGGCATGATTCACTTACTAAAACAAAAGCAGTCTGTTACCAATTGTTGACAGTTTAGGAATATGACAGGAAGAAAAGATGGAGAAAGACTGATAAATGTATGGATGGTATTAAGGAGACAACAAAGCAACATTAATTAAATTAATGTTGGCCTTCACAATCTCAGTACGGACACAAAGACCTTAACTTAATATGCTATGACACTGGCTACAGGTAGTCCAGCAAGATATTGTCTAATAATTGTTTTGTTTCAGTTTGTAAAATTAAAAGGAATACTGTTTTAAATTTAGTTTAGTTTTTTGTTGTTGTTGTTATTTGTTTAAGTAAAAAGCTGGCAATAGCATTGGACTTAAATGGTTGCACTTGTGAAGATGGTCCTACATGTGTTGAAATAGTTGTACGCTAAATAGATGTTTTGAAGAGTTTGAGATGATGCGTGTTGGCATCTACCACTCAGATCCTCATAAACTGATTTGGCACTTCAGTTTTTCTTCTTGTTGTGTGTCGTTTCTGAAAGTCATAATGGTACAGTTTGGAATAATTTTCACAAACAAAACTACTTGTAAGTAATCTAAATTTAAATCATACTTAAAAGATGAACATTAACAAAATTATTTTTTTCCATTAGATTTCTAATCACTTAAACACAACCCAATGGCTTGGGTTGGAATATATCTTAAAGGCCATCTAGTTTCAGTCCTCCTGCTGTGATCAGACTGCCTAGGGCCCGGTCCAGCCTGACTTTGAACATCTCTAGGGATGCGGTGTCCACAACTTTTCTGGGCAGCCTATTCCAGCACCACACCACCCTCTGAGTAAAAAATTTCCTCCTAACGCCTAACCTAAACCTCCCCTCTTTTAGTTTAAAACCATTCCCTCTTGTCCTATCACTATCTGCCTGTGTAAAAAGTCAGTCTCCCTCCTGTTTGTAAGCTCCTCTTACTGGAAGGCCACAATGAAGTCTCTCCAGGCTGAACAAGCCTAGCTCTCTCAGCCTTTCTTCATAGGAGAGGTGCTCCAGCCCTCTGATCATCTTCATCACCCTCTCCAACATCTCCATGACCTTCTTATCCTGAGGGCCCCAGACCCCCAGAATGCAGTACTCCAGGTGGGGCCTCACCAGGGCAGTGCAGAGAGAGCCAATCAGCTCCCTCACCCTGCTGGCCACCCCTCTTTTGATGCAGTCCAGGATAGAGTTGGCCTTCCAGGCTGCAAGTGCACACTGCTGGCTCACATCAAGCCTCTCATCCACCAGAACCTTCAAGTCCTTCTCTGCCGAGCTGCCCTCAATGAGTTCTTCTCTCAGTCTGTACATGTATCTGGTATTGACCCGACCAAGTTGTAGCACCTTGCATTTGGAATTGCTGAACCTCAGCTGGACTAATTGAGTAGTGCCAATCCTGATGTTATCACTGAAGGTGGTGGAGTTTCAGTGACTCACACAAGTGGAGTTCTTTGCCTGGAAAACAATGAAACTGGAATCTAAATAACTGTGCAATCCACTTTAGATAAATTCATAATTTTAGCTAAATGTTTAAAATGGAAAGATGACTGTATAGTTTTATGATGGTCCTTAATAGGTAACAATCTTTCATCTAAAAGAGAAATATAAAGCTAAAATGTTTTCCAGAATATGCTGTTATAACACAATTTTATATCAAAGGCATTCGAAACATGAATATTTATCAGAGTGTGTCCCCTAATACTTTTACTTGTTAAACACCAATTGCACAGTTCCTTGAAAACAGTATTAGAATTGTGTAAAACATGTATTTTAGCCAAGGTTAATTACCATTTATATCAAAGCTGTTGAAAAGCACACTTAGTATGTATGCATTGAAATGAATTAAAATGGACTATGCAGTATACACTGAGCCTTCATATGAATGATTTTAATTGTTACTCTTATTTATCATTTAATAAAACCAGATAAAATATCTTCAAATAAGTTTTCATATGAGAGAATCAATAAAATATCCAATTTATTTTCGTGTCATTTCCTATTCTTTTAGGATCTTCATACAGGAATTGAGGAATTCTGACTTTCAAAACATAATTTGATTAAAATTATAGAATCATAGGATCATAGAATGGCTTGGGTTGGAAGGGACCTCAAGGATCATCTAGTTCCAATACCCCCGCCGTGGACAGGGTTGCCAACCACTAGCTCACTAGATCAAACTGCCCAGGAACACATCCAGCCTGGCCTTGAACACAGCCAGGGATGGGGCAGCCACAACTTCTCTGGGCAGCCTGCTCCAGCACCTCACCACTGTCTCAGGGAAGAACTTCTTCCTGATGTCCAACCTAAACCTCCCCTCTTTCAGTTTTAGCCCATTCCCCCTTGTCCTACCATTATCCACCTGTGTAAAAAGTGGGTCCCCTTCTGCCTGTAAGCTCCTTTTAAGTATTGGAAGGCCGCAGTGAGGTCTCCCAAGAGCCTTCTCTTTTCCAAGGTAAACAATCCCAACTCCCTCAACCTTTCCTCATAGGAGAGGTGCTCCAGCCCTCTGATCATTTTGGTGGCCCTCCTCTGGACACACTCCAACAGCTTCACATCCCTTTCTGTACTGGGGACCCCAGGCCTGGACACATTTCTCCAGGTGAGGCTTTCCAAGGGCAGAGTAGAGGGGGACGATCACCTTCCCCTCCCTGCTGGCCACTCCTCTCTTCATGCAGCCCAGGATGCCATTGGCCTTCCTGGCTGCAAGAGCACACTGCTGACTCACGTCCTGCTTTTTGTCGATCACAACACCCAAGTCCTTCTCTGCAGGGCTGCCATCAAGGAGTTCTTCTCCCAGTCTGTACACATGCCTGGGATTGCCCCGACCCAAGAGCAACACCTTGCACTTGGCCTTGTTGAACCTCATCAGGTTCTCGTGGGCCCACTTTTCCAGCCTGTCCAGGTCCCTCTGGATGGCATCCCTTCCTTCAGGGCTATCAACTGCACCACTCAGCTTGGTGTCATCAGAAAACTTGCTGAGGGTGCACTCGATACCACAGTCTTAGTTGTTGATAAAGATGTTGAAGAGCACCGATCCCAAGACGGACCCCTGGGGGACACCACTCGTGACCGCCCTCCACCTGGATGTGGAGCCATTGTCTACAAACATTTGGCTGTGCCCATCCAGCCAGTTCTTATAAAAGCCGCTTGTGGAAAAGAAGAAGAAGAAGAGGAAGAGGAAGAAGGAAAAGGAAAAGAAAAAGAAAAAGAAAAAGAAAAGGAAAAAGAAAAAGAAAAAGAAAAAGAAAAAGAAAAAGAAAAAGAAAAAGAAAAAGAAAAAGAAAAAGAAAAAGAAAAAGAAAAAGAAAAAGAAAAAGAAAAAGAAAAAGAAAAAGAAAAAGAAAAAAAAGAAAAACTCTCCCAGTCTCTGGTTTCCTTTTAATAATAATCAGCCTTAAGAAGGAGCAGGACAGGATATTGATTCACTCCACAGGAAAAAAAGTAGAGAAGTGACTGATGTCGCAGTGGAGCGGTGAAGATCACTCCAACGATGAGCCCTAACAAAACTTGTTGTTTTTTTTTTTTTGTTGTTATTCCTTTTTAATTCTTACACCTCTGTTCTCCACATCACTGGATTAAAACAGTTTACTTTTACAAAGGCAAGTATCAGACTGTTGACTGCACACTTCTGAACAACTTTCTAACTACTTTAAATAGTCTTAGTGGTCCTAGATTTCCTAGATAAAACAGCTAGATGGAGAACGAAATGACTGTTTAACACAGCATCACCTTTTAAGTTGGGATATAATTAAGCCAATAAAGGATTTGAGGATTTTGTGTTGTAGCCTATATTATTTACTTCTGGGGAATAATAAAGTGATAAATATTTTGACAGACATATGGGTAGTGCAGCTGAAAAGTACTCCATGCCAATCCTTGCAAAGTGATTTGAATACCTTGGAAGGTCTAAGATTGTGTTTACCTAGAATTTTGAATGGTCTTTTGTAAGGACTTAGACAAGACTGCTTAATTCTGGCTTCAAACAGAACTTTACTAACATCATGAATAATTTGCAAGGACTCTGATAGCTATAGCCTATGTAATTGTCAGTAGCTGTTCTGGCCAGAACTAGAAGGGGCAACTCAAAGATAATTAAAATCCTTAATAACCATTCAATGTTGGATTAATTTTCAAATCCTCTAAATGTGTTTACAAGTAATCAATACAGTCACAGATTTCTTGAAATTGGTAGCACTCTACTGACATAATCTCTTGCAATAATGCCAGATTGCCTAGGTCTGCATCCTGAATTTTGAACATCTCCATGGATAGCAGCTCCATAACCTTTCTGGGCAACCAATTTCAGTACTCTGTCACCCTTATATTGAAAATTCTTTCTTGTATTTGTATTCTTGGAATTTCATGTTTAAATTTTTGTTTATTTGATGTTGTTTTTTCTGTTGTTGTTTGTTTGTTTTAAAATTTATTCCCATTTCCTCTTGTTCTGTCTCTGAGCAACACTGAAAAGAGTTTAATACCTTCTTTATAGCCTGCTTTCGGGTATTTGTATTTTATATTTATATATTTATATAAATTGATCAGGTCCCTCTGAGCCTTCTCTTCTCTAGGCTGAATATTTGCAGCACTCTCATCCTTTCCTCATGTAACAGATGCCTCAATCTGTTTCTGAACTTTTACTGGACTCCATCTCTTTTTCGTACAGGGAAGTGCCACAATGGACACAGTACTGTTGATATACTCTCTGTAATTTAACCAAGACACTAAAAAAATAATAGCTACAACATCAAAACATAGTGTACATGCTTAAAATACTAAATTCTGCATCTTAAAAGCCTAGATTTATAATTTTTAATTACTAACTTCATTTTTTTTCTTTCACTATTCAAAATAGATGAGTATAAATATATTTAAATATATACATATATTTAATTTAATGTATTTTTCTTTGGCTATTTTTTTTAATGTTACCTAGACGTGGCTGGAATACCCTCCTCTTTTCAGAGTATATTTAATGTCCTGGAACATCATAAGTGTGAAGAGGATCTAAGTTTTTCCACTAAAACATTCACAAATTGGAAACATCACACCCTGCTGAAATTCGTCATCTGTACTTTATTTTGTTTTATTATTTGGTAAGTTATGTTTGAGTTATATGCTTAGATGTAGCTCTTTCTAAAGATATTGCCACTTTTCACCAAATCCTGTCTGTACATTACACCAAAGTAGACAAGTTAAAATTCTTGTTCTTAGGGTACAAGGTCTGTAGTTGACACTAGCAGCAAGAAAACTGTACAATAAAAGCTTGAGAAAATAGATTACTCTGTGCATAGATCATTTTGCACATGTCAATATCCCAGGCCTTCTGTCTGCGAACCCTGAATTACTATGGATGCATAGCATATTGGCGCATGAACTACTATAATTAATAAAACTGCATTAGAGATGGGGGGGATCACATGATAAGCTGAACATTTGGAATAACTGTAACTTATTTCCATTAAGGATATAGATTTTTTGGAAAAATAGTGGTGTATGCATGCTGTGAAATAAAATTTAAATGGAAATTCCAATACTTTGATATCCTAGTCTCAGTGATATCGTAATGGTTTCCCAATATCTGGAATATTGCAAGGGTTTTCCAGTATCTAACTTCATAGCATTAAAACATCATCTTATGTTTAGATACTGTCAAGTAAATCAACTGGAACGTTTCGCATTTTAAGTTGTAGTTCCTGTTTTATGCAGTTCTTCTAATATGTTTGATGCAGACATAATGGGAAGATAAAGCAGACAATGTTCTTGTCAAATTTCAACCATTCCTAATGTGAAATAGCAGTCATAAACTCTTTTTATCCAACATTTGCTATGTAAGACACAGCAACCTGTCAGACACAGCAGTCTTTGTAGGTACCAGCCAGTATTGTTAATCACTGTAAAATACTGCCATCTGCTGGAAAATATTTAATTAAATATTAAAGGCAGCATTGTGATCACCCACCAAAAATGAAAATTTAATTATTGTATAGTAAGATATCCCTTTGATACTTCAGATGTCTTGCTTTGGTCCTTGAGATCAATAATTAAACAATTTGCATAGGTCAAGAGATTTCTGATTGTAGAACAGAAAAGGGTGATGAACTGAAGGAAAACTTTACATTCCTTCCTGCCAGATCATAATTTGAAATGAAATGTGACGCTTTTGTTAGGAAAGTATTTAAAGCCAGTTTAATTTTAACTTTCTTCAGACTGCAGGACATAAATCCACCTTTTGTAAAGGCAACAGATTCACTATGATTTTCCATACAATATTTAAGGTTAGTGAGGGTCAGTGTCTTGCAGTAGTCTTTGAAAATGGCATTTCATAAAAATTGGATGTCATTAAGTAGACTTAAGCATGGACTTTCAAAATATTACTTGATATGCCAATGTTCACTTGAATGTGGCACACCATTTTTTTCTTCTTCTAAAGGAAAAGAAGGTAGATTGGTGGCAATGTTCCATGTCAGCTCATCTGAGAAGCAATGGTTACACGCTGTCAGTTTGGGCTGTCAGTTTGGTTCATTTTGTGAATGCATCATTTCACTGATTTCCTAGAGCTGTTAAGGAATGCTGTTTGGTTCTTTCATGTCATATCCAGGTTCTGTGAACAAGGTAAAGCAACCTCATTTTCTTCCATGCCTTTTCAGTCTTTACATTGATTTGGGCAAAGAAAGTCTCTAGACATGCATATGTACATACAAAGATAAGAATTTTGTGGATTAGAATCCACGTAGTTTATAACCGTCTACCTTAAAATTGCAGTTATCACTAATATTCACTGTTTTCTTTTACTAGAGCAACTGGACACTTAATCCTACATAACATTGAAATTAAGTTTATAGATCTAACTCATACAATTTTATTAATGTCTAATGTGTATTATTGATAACTTCAGGAAGAATTTTATTTTAGATATTTATTAGCCTGAAGATGCTAAGTTTAACTACTTAATGCACTGTCAATAAGTTACTCATTAAACACCAATCAAAATTTAGCAATTAAGTTATATTTGCCTAAGCATTATGGACCATAAAACCTAAGAACAGCAAAACTCAATTTCAGAATGAAACTGTGTAACCAGCCAATTTGCTCAAGAATAGGATACATGGGAATGACTATTAAAAATTGTATTTAGACTTTAAATGAGAAGTAGATCAACCTTGGAAAATTCTCAGTTCTGCTATG
>VXAV01008714.1:42665-58715 GCA_013399715.1 Alectura lathami | reverse complement strand
TTAATGGCATTAATAAGCCATATAGGAAGTTATTTTCTAACCACAAATTGCTGTGCAGGAAGACATGCCTCCCAGGTAGATGGTAAAAAATATGTATTTTACTCTAACTCTATGTGTATATAAAGGTAGTTTATATAAAACACCAAGATTTCATTTTATCATAAGTTAAAAGCGATAATGTTTGTTGGGAATAAGGAAGTGAGTTTAACTGTTGAAGTTGGCAGTAAAATCAAATGCAAGCACCCATTTTTTTTTTTCTTACCGCATTATTTGAGCTACAGCAGAGCAGTCCCTGGACCTCAAGAAACAACAAACTTTCAGAGCTGTTGTGTTCACTTAGATACTTCCTATCATCTGCTGACTCCCAGGGACAAGGAATGAAAGAACTGCAGCAAAGCAGGCACAGAGTAGAGGAGGGACAAGTTAAACATGTGAGAAATATATGCACCAGCTTCCTGGGGAGTGTTTGTGGCTGTATCATTTCCAGGAGATCGATTAACTGTGGGAAATGACAAACTGCCTGGGAAAGTGCATGCTGTAGATGCAGAATTTTCAAAACTACTTTTCTAACATGAAAGAGACTACTGTACCAAAGTAGAGAATTGCAGGTCCAAAGAAAGGAAGTATTCTGCTTGGAGATCATATAAACACAGTTTTGTTCTTGATAAAATAAAGTGATCTGGCTATGGCCAGACATTCAGTTTTTGTCTTCTTGCCCTTCCTGGTTTTGCCTTTTTATCAGAAACTCATCGTTATTTCAAAGAAGCTTCAACTATGTTTGTTTAGGCAGACAAACAGTGCATTTCTGAAACCAGATAGACCAGTAATGCTGACTGGACAAGAGAGAAGAAAGGGAAGAAGATTTTATCTTTCAGATGTATGACCTTCATCTTTCTTTGTGATCAAGGAGTAATAACAGTCTTTCAGTTTTTATTTAAAATAATCAGTAACTTTTTAGAATTATTTTTTTTTTGTACTGAAATATTTATTAGTTATTTTAACTCTTAGCAATGTTTATTGTATTAAGAAAAAAATGGGATACCAAACATCTTTTGATTTAAGGTTGTATTTCACACAACTAAAATAATCTTGACAGTCTAACAAATATATCGGTAGAAATATTGATATTTTCTGGTTTCATTACAGTTTTAATATTTCTTATGGTGGTATTACTGATAAAGTAAGAAATATATGAATGGGCAGAGTCACAGACAATCATTTAAATCATTTTATTCTGCTGAATAAAATTAAACTTAGATTGTCTGCAGAAAACATTTATTTTGTGTTTAGAAACATTATGTCCCCTTTTGCTTTCCTCTTCTTTTCTTATACTAACATAATCCAGTTCTGGTAATCCTTTTCACATCCATTATGTGTTTTTGTCACTCATCAGTTTCCATCAGTTTTTCTGCATGTTTAAAAAAGATAATCACAACACTTATTAAATGAAGTGACCTCTGCAGACAAACTGAGTTTTTCATATACTGTATTTATAAGAATGTGGATGGATTAGGGATNTTTTTTTTTGGTAGCTCCTGGAAGCAAAACCTGTGATGCAAACCATGTAATGGTATTTTGTGTACATAGTAAGGGAAATTAATAGCACAAGAAAATGATGTAATTAATAAAAGGAATAGAATAAAAGGAGGGACGAGCCACTAAATTTTCAGAGGCCATAAGTAAACTAATATTTTAACACCCAGTGTCTTATCTTTTGTGCCTCTTATTATATTTTGGTATTCTAATATCAGATAAAATCTTTTAATAGAAGAAAATTTATTCAGAGAAAAAGAAGTACAAGCCAAAACAAACAAACAAACAAACAAAATTCAGTTACCACACCAGTTTGAATAGATTGCTGCCTCTGTATTTTCATAATGTCTTTGATGAAATCATTATCATAGTTATAAACAACTGCTGAGCAGCTCCCCTACTGAGTTATAGTGTCTATCATTTACAACGTGACCAGACTCCAGAAGTCTGCTGTATCAAGAGATCATATTATTTTCAAAATGAAGTCACATTTTGAAGATTTTCAAATGTCATTGCCCAGAAACAGTGGAATGACAAATCATTTTAGAATGAATACACTATTCACAGTTCACTTTGCAGAATTTATCATAGAATCCTAGAATCGTAAAATATCCTGATTTGGAAAGGACCCACAAGTCCTCAAGTCCAGCTCTTATCTCCAAACAAGACCACCCAAAATTCAGACAGCATTGTCCAAAAACTTCTTGAACTCCTTCTGGCTTTGTGCTGTAACCACTGTTCTGGGGAACCTGTTCCAGTGTCCATCTACCCTCTCCAATAAGAACTTTTCCTAATATCCATCCTGAATCTACCCTGCTCCATGTTATTCCCTCGGTTCCTATCACTGGTCACCAGAGAGAAGAGATCAGCACCTGTCACTCCTTTTGCTCAAGAGGAGGCTGTAGGCCGCCATGATGCCTCTCCTCAGTCTCCTCTTCTCTAGGCTGAACAAACCAAGTGAATTCAGCTGCTCCTCATGTCTTGCCCTCTAGATTCTTCATAATCTTTGTAGCCCTCCATTCAACAGTCTCTAATAGTTTTACATCTTTCTTATGTTGTGGCAGCCAAAACTACACACAATACACAAGGTGAGGCCACACCAGCACAGAGCAGACAGAGCAGGACAGTCCCTTTCCTTGACTGGCTGGCAAAGCTGTCCTGATGCTACCCAGAGTACCTTTGGCCCTTTTGGCTATCAAGGCACACTATTGACTCATATTCAGCCTGATGTCAAACAGAACCCCCAGATCCCTCTCCCTGGGGCTTCCCTCGGTCAGCTAGGTGGGTAACCTTGTCATAAAAGGGGGTTAAGTTTATTAAACAGGACTTTCGTAAACCTGTGTTGACAGTGACCAATGACTGCATTGCCAGCTTCCACTTAACTGAGACCTCCCTAGATTCCTAGAATTGTTGAAAAGTAATTGAGAGAGGTCTCATAATCACATCAGCCAGCTCTTTGACTACCCTAGAATTAATCCCATCAGGCCTCATAGTCATCCTGCTGGAGCAGCAAATCCTGCAGAAGGTCAAGGTTGGCTGGGAGTTTATTGTTACCACAGTCATGGTCTTCAGACTCTGAGCTCCAGGAATCCCAGAACCCATCATTGGTGTTGAAGAGAGAAGTGAAGTAAGCATTATACATCTCTGCTTTTTCTGCATCCCTGTTTGTGAGGCAACCACCTTCATCAAATAATGGACCAATGTTATCTTTGATCCTCCATTTGTTGTTAACATAGTTAAATAAGCCCTTTTTATTTTTATTTTTTTTTTTGTTTCCTGTGTTATTGGCCAGCTTCAGCTCTAACCATACTTTGGCTGCGTGAATTTTTTTCCCTACAATGGCAAAATACATCTCTTCAGTCCTCTCATGTTGCCTGACCTTGATTCCAGTGGCTACACGCTTTCTTTTTCTGCCTAACCTCCAGGAGAAGATCCCTGACTAACCAAGCCAACATTCTGCCCCACTTGCTTGACTTCCAATGTTTTGGAATTGTCTGTTTCTGTGCTCTTAAGAGGTTATGCTTAAAAAGTGACCTATTGCCTCCTGTTACAAGTCGTACAAAGAAGCAATAAAGTATTTCTGGATAGAGATTTTTCTCTCCAAATTTTTGCAGAAAATATTCTCATAAACGCAGGTTTGCTCTGTCTTTTTAACAATTTTAGTTTGAATCAGTGCTTTTGGTAAGTTATTTTATAAATGCTAGACAAAATCTTTGTTTGGAAAGTTAACTGTCTTTCACAGAACTATGCAATGACTATGTTAGGATTTCTATTAAGAATGCCAGCATTAAACTATTAGAAAACCAATAATATTTTTTCAATTTTTCATGATCTCTGTGATTAACAATTTTTAACTTTTTGAGTAGAAACCAAAAATTGGCAGTGTCCTAGCAGCACTTCAGATTCATTTAATTAAATATTTAATCATCAGTTATGGAAAAACTCTCTTGTTTCTAAAATTAAAGAATTCTGTATTTTGAATTTATTTACGCCTCCTCCATAACATGTCTTGTACGGAATTTGTGTATGGTTTTTTTTTTTTTTTTCTTTCACTTTCACAAAATTTCATATAGGTATTCCCTACAAATTATTTCAGAGGAAAGAAAAGTCAGTGCTGACTAAAAAAAGAGACTAGTTGACTTATAAATTGCTCTGTGTCGTTCTTAAATATGATTGCCAAAAATAGTCTTACTTAGGTTTACTGAAATAATTTGCAGCAATTGATTATAAAGTTTACACAGAACAAAAAGTGAGCAGAATGATGCTACATGATATTTCTTAAAATTAACTAGCACCTCATTATGGCCAATTCAGAACACACGACCAAAGAAAGGGATACTGTTTATGCAGACTTAGAAGGCCGCTGTTGTGCAAGTGCTGTAGAAACACTATAGTGTGCTTTGTTATGCTCCATTTCTTTGGATGAGTCAATAGCTGGAAAAATCTCAGAGAATAGGCAGGAGCAGTTAAATGGTTCAAAACAGCTTATAGTCACACAATCCAAATGACTGATTTACTTAACATAGCAAAGAAGAATTTGTCAGGTAGCTTGATAACAGATGATGAGCATTTTTTACAGATAAGTGAAATGCATTTGGAGATCTCTTTAATTCACAAGAATATAAGAAATTCCAGGGCAAAGATTCCAGTCTAGGATTAAAGGTACAGCAAAATCTATAAAAGCTGACAAAAAATATTAGCATACACATTACTGGCAATTTAAAATCAATAATTTATTTATTTATAAAAGATATCTGATAAAGAAATTTACTATATTAAAAAACAATAATTGTTTGACATCTCATTACCCGTATTAGAAGAGAGCTCATGCAAGACCATGATAACCACTTCTCCAGCTTTAAATCATTTTCAAAGATGCAAAATGCTTTCCCCAATGAGGTAAATGAATGTAAGTCATCAATATGGTTTTGCATACCAAACTGTTTAAAAATATGTGCATTGCTAAAGTTATGATCATGCAAATTAATAAAATTGCATTATTGTAATAAGAAGTAAGTAGCAATTGCTCCTTTCATTTATTTTGTTTCTTAAAACCCAACAAGGTTCAGATCAGAATAAGCTAGAGTAAGCCACTATATAATACTGCAGTCATATTTATTTAACATTGCTATATTTAAATAGTTTTAAGTACATTTTATTTAAATGTAGAAACTGAAATGAGCATGGATTGAAATAGAAGGATAACTATTGACAGTCCTACCTTCCAGTCTCTTGTTAGGCAGCATTCCCACTCAGTTGGAGTGAAGAAAATAAGCTTTAGTTATTTCATTTATAGATACTCTTAAAATGCAACATTCCATCCTTCGAATTTCCATTATTTTTAATGGAATGGTGATGAGAAATTTACTTTAGAAATGACATTTTTATGGCTAATAAGTTTTGTTGTAATAATTCACTCGTGTTCAATCTGAAAATAATATTGATTATATAAAATTTATAAAATTATGAAAATAATATTTGATTATAGGTGTTAAATTTTGATACATGACAAAATAATTAGTTTCTTTGACTATTAAAAATCTTGCATCCATGCTGTATTGCTAATTGTGCATATATTTAATGTTTTCATGAAATTTATTCTTGTATCTTTGAAAGAAGTCAATTTCTTTTTTGCAATACAAGAAAGGTTTTCTGCTGCTGCTGATAAACTCTGCTCCAGATTATGTCAAAGCCTACATGATCTCTGTAGTTTGGTACACATATTGATTTTGAAAGGCAGTTTCACTATGCTGAATTAATTAATACTTTTAATATGAACAAGTCCATCTCTTTCCAAATAAATCACTCAAAAATACGGGACTAGATGGGTGTTTGAAATGAGACTGTTAATTCCTTATTCAGTTTTAAACTAAAGCCTTTTACTTCATAAAATATGGGTGCACGCACTCTATTAAGCATCAAAGGTGCTTTTTAAGGATACACTGAAGATCTAGCAAGTCTCTTCAGAGCAATATAGCAAAAGCTTCAGAGTTCTGTTGTTGCATTCAGATTATAACCGAGGCTCAAGAGTGTGGTGTTAGACCAAGTGTCCCACAGTTTATGTGAGCTAAAAAAGCACATCTTATATGCAAAGTCAAGAATGTGGTCTAATTAATCCTCACATTCTTATCAAAGAATAATTAGCAAACCAACTTACATGATACTATCACTTACAGGGTAAAAAATCTATTATAGATAATTCCCAGAGGTAATACACTCAAATATGACATACGGAAATGTTTTTTCATGGATATGCTCCTTTCCATGCTTTTACACTTCCACTGATCCTCAATGTCCTAAGGTCAATGGTGAAAAACTTTTTTTCAGGAAGAAGCTTTAGGAGTCATGATATGTCCTCAGCATCCCTACTTCTTTGCTAGGCGGGGCATGACATGAAAGTGGGGAGTTTCCTCCTCCTTGCATTTACGTTCTCTTGGAATTACTTTCATACATTTGTTAACACGACACACCTAATGTAGTCTTTCCTTGTTGATCCTTAAAGTCCATATAATACTCAAATATTAGTTTTTATGATCAGTCATACTTAGGTTGGACACTTTTACCATGTTCCCTTTCTTACACTCAAAATCAGATTTATTACAGGTGACAGCTTTAAAACAGACATTGGAATATATTTAAAATAGTCAAAATATAGCTTATATTCATATAGCAAAATGTTTTTATGCTGGAATTACATCACTGGCTTAACAGAAGAATTGTGCTTGAATGCAGGCTACTGGGTAACCCCAGAAGTGTAGGGTACAAGATAATATATCCGCTTATGGTTGACACTACCAGGTCATTCTAAGATGGCCACGCCAGTTACACACATTATTCTATGGAAACTTTTCTGAATTTTGTTGATTGTTAAATGAATTCCACATATTCTACTTTCTCCAACATAAAAGGGCAGTTTATGTAGGTCTACCCTCTGATTACCAACTATATAACAGCTTTGGTAGATATCTGTTTTGGAATAACCCCACTAGGCAGGTGACAACCACACAGCTACTCATTCACTCCCCTTCACTCCCTCTCCCCACTCATGAGGCAGAGGAAGAGAAAATGAAAAGACAAGAAAACCTATTGGTCAAGGCAAAAACTGTTTTGTAAATGAAGTGGAAGAAGAGAGAAATAAAACAAAACAAAACAAGTGATGCAATGGCAATCACTCAACATCGCATAGGTAGACTGATGCCCAGACAGTTCTCAAACAATAGATGATTAGCCTCCCTTAATGCCCTCCTCTCTGTTTTACGGCTGAGCATGACATTATTGTGGAATTGAGTGCACCCTCAGCAAGTTTGCTGATGACACCAAGCTGAGTGGTGCAGTTGATACCCCTGAAGGAAGGGATGCCATCCAGAGGGACCTGGACAGGCTGGAAAAGTGGGCCCACGAGAACCTGATGAGGTTCAACAAGGCCAAGTGCAAGGTGTTGCACTTGGGTCGGGGCAATCCCAGGTGTGTGTACAGACTGGGAGAAGAACTCCTTGAGAGCAGCCCTGCGAAGAAGGACTTGGGCGTTGTGATTGACGAAAAGCTAGCCATGAGCCGGCAGTGTGCTCTTGCAGCCAGGAAGGCCAATGGCATCCTGGGCTGCATCAAGAGAGGGGTGGCCAGCAGGGAGAGGGAGGTGATCGTCCCCCTCTACTCTGCCCTTGGAAAGCCTCACCTGGAGAAATGTGTCCAGGCCTGGGGTCCCCAGTACAGAAAGGGATGCGAAGCTGTTGGAGTGGGTCCAGAGGAGGGCCACCAAAATGATCAGAGGGCTGGAGCACCTCTCCTATAAGGAAAGGTTGAGGGAGTTGGGATTGTTTAGCTTGGAAAAGAGAAGGCTGTTGGGAGACCTCATTGCGTCCTTCCAATACTTAAAAGGAGCTTACAGGCAGAAGGGGACCAACTTTTTACACAGGTGGATAATGGTAGGACAAGGGGGAATGGGCTAAAACTGAAAGAGGGGAGGTTTAGGTTGGACATCAGGAAGAAATTCTTCCCAGAGAGAGTGGTGAGGCACTGGAACAGGCTGCCCAGAGAAGCTGTGGATGCCCCATCCCTGGCTGTGTTCAAGGCCAGTCTGGATGTGTTCCTGGGCAGTTTGATCTCATGAGCTAGTGGCTGACAACCCTGTCCACGGCAGGGGGTGTTGGAACTAGATGATCTCTGAGGTCCCTTTCAACCCAAGCCATTCTATGATTCTATGATTCTATGATTCTATGATTCTATGATTCTATAGTATAGAATATCTCCTTCGTTAGTTTGGGTCATCTGCCTAGTTGTGACCCCTCCCAATTTTTTGTGCTATCCCCGGTCTATTCATGGATGGTTGCAGACTGAGAAACAGGGAATGTCTTGACATTTTGCAAGCACTGCTCACCCATAGCTAAAACATTAGAGCGCTATCAGCACTTTTTTAGTCACAAGCCTAAAACACAGAACCATATCAGTTACCATGAATAGCATTAACTCCATTACGGACTGACCCAGCGCAAAGTACTATGTGGTAAAGAAGAATGAGTGGTTGTTTTTCTAATCAGTAACCTAGATTGCCTCCTTGCGTTAGGGATATGACTTTATTAATTTTCTGCAGACTTGTCTGTCATCAAGTTAGGTTCAGGAGAGAGAGATTCCAAAAGGACACAGTATTTACCTTCATTCAGATGCTTATTTCAGTACATGACACTTGAAACCTACCTTGTTGACACAGGTAGCAAGTGGTAAAAAAATAGGTAATTTCACAACATGGTATGTGAGAACATGGAAATGTTTGTTGCTTAAAAGTACACTGAACACTTCAACTCCTTTTTTAGAGATTTGTAACTCAATTGGGAGAACATGGCAAATGCTTATGGAAAAATGAAGAAACAGGTTTTAGGAGAAATGTCTGCCTAAGTAGATAAGAGATGCGGAAACGTATACTTACTCTGTTTTCCTCTTGTTCATGCTTCTTTATAATAAAGTGAAAGTTTATTTTCATGAAAGTTTTAAAATTCGTATGTTTAGACTGTTTAAATCTGATAGAATCAAGCAAACTCAACTTGACCTTCGATTTTACAGAGTACCTACAATTTCAATGGAGTTGCTGATATTCAGTGTCTTTACAATTTCAATGGAGTTGCTGATATTCAGTGTCTTTGGAAACACTACCATAAATCAGATTAGACATTCAAATTGAGGGATCTGTTGTTGACTTTTCTGCCTTCTCTAATACTTATCCATTTGCATTTTCATTACCAATTTCTTATTTGAATTGTAACTGAATCCGCTGCTTCTTGTTTTTTATTACCAAAGATATTGAATATCAGTACCTTTATGAAATTTTGGCATCTTTTACTGTATTGTGATCCAGCTATTTATTTGTCGTAATATTTCTGATTTCTATACGTTGTTATAGTGTTTTTCTTGTCAGAATATATAAAGAGATCATAAGACAAATTTTTAAAAAGTGTTTTTTAAAAACTTGTTTTCAGAAACTGCAACAGCATGATACTAAACAAATGTTATTTGATGCATTAGTACAGTCATCCTTCTTTTTAAAATCCATTCTTGCGCACAGAGTGCATTTTCTAGAAAATAAATAGATACATAGGAAAACATGTTACATAACTTCTTCAGGAATTATTAATGTAATTCTTAATACCAGTATTATATAATCATGTTATCAGGACAATAGTACAAGAGTAGTGAAGAGAAATGAAAACACAAAAACAAGAAGTAGCTGAAAACTCTGAGTCATGATATAGAGATGGATTTAAAGAGACAGCCAGAATAAATATTCCACATTACTTTTATTCCAGTGGCAATAAAGTAACAGGAAATAACAGGAAATATCTTAACTTTGAAACTGAAAAGTTTTGAATATTGCAGTTCTTATCAGTGGTATAATTCCAGTGTTTTGTCTCATTCCCTACGAGGGAACCAAAATTATTACCATATGCAATGACATTTCTTTACCCTTCCCCTGTACAAAAAATGCTAAACTGATGAAGTTTGGGATTTAAAGCTAGAAAGTGTTGTAGTTCACTGGCCATTTTATTTTCTTGCTAGTTAGAAAAAAGAAACAACATATATAAGGTGCATAGTATTAATATCTGAGATTTTATGTGACAACAGAATAATGTTTACCAGAGCCAATGTTTAATAGATGATAATCTTTTGAATTTTCCAGGGCCTAGATGATTTACCAATATGGAACAGTGTTTCTAATTGTACTAAAACTATATAATTCCTTCTCTATTGTTGGTGTCATAGATTTTACTCTCCTCCTTGCTGTTCTTTTAAAATAATCTTAATATTCTTCATTTATTTTCTTTCCTATCAGAAAAAAACAACAGTCTATACATTTTCACCTGCTAGATCTTTTAATTTTGGAAAACAAAAAAATAAAGACCAAAACATTTTTTACCTCATGGTCTAGAGAAGTAGGGTATTAATAAACATATTTTGTTTACAAGGAGCTTTGAAAATACTGATATGGAAAACCAATGCTTTCATTTTAACATGGTTAATTTAACACTTCCCTTTGCCTAAAGTTGGCTTGTTAAATATTCTCAGTATTATTAACTTAATGTTTCACACACAGTCCCAACTGGGTCTATGGGACAATATTAATGTCATGTAACAATAACTTCTATGGATGAAACTCTAGAACTAGCTGAGATTACTATTAATTTTTAAGGAGATAATTTATATTGTAGTGCAAAGCTGATAGTCATACATTAAAGTATCTATATAAGAAAAAAATTTACTTAATACAGAGAGAACAGAAAGATATGGAAACCTTTACACTTCCTTACTTCACCCACTGCCCACCAGACAATTAATACAACCAGTCAGAGTTTAACAATTTATTTGATAAACACCAAGATGAACACAAATTTAAATTATGAAGTACAATGCAAAAATTTACAAAAAATCTCTTAGGTTGATAAGTAAAATACAACACTGATTTCTTCAGCATTGGTTCTCCCTTAAACAACCAGACAAATATAGAATAATAGAATCATAAAATTTGGAAAAGACCTCTAAGATCTTCTAGCCCAACCATCAAACTAACACCACCACACCCACTAAATCATGTGCCTGCGTGCCACATCTACAGGTTTTTTGAACAGCTCCAGGGAAGGAGACTCCACAACCTCCCTGGGCAGCCTGTTCCAATGCCTGACCACTCTTTCAGAGAAGAAGTTTTTCCTAATATCCAAACTGAACCTCCCCTGGTGCAGCTTGAGACCATTACCTTTCATCCTATCACTAGTTACCTGGAAGAAGAGGCTGACCCCCAGCTCACTACAGCCTCCTTTCAGGCAGCTGTAGAGAGCAATAAGGTCTCCCCTAAGCATCTTCTTCTCTAGACTAAACAGTCCCAGTTCCCTCAGCCGCTCCTCATAAGACTTGTGCTCCAGGCCCTTCACCAACTTTGTTGCCTTTCTTTGGACATGCTCCAGGGCTTCAGTGTCTTTCTTGTAGTGAGGGGCCCAAAACTGAACACAGCACTCAAGGTGCAGCCTCACCAGTGCTGAGTACAGGGGGATGATCACCTCCCTATTCCTGCTGGCTACACTATTCCTAATGCAAGTTAGGATGCCATTGGCCTTCTTGGCCACCTGGACACCTGGCTCATATCCAGTCAGCTGTCAACTAGCACCCCCAGGTCCTTTTCCTCCGCAGCACTTTCTAGTCACTCTGCCCCAAGCCTGTAGTGTTACATGGGGTTATTGTGACCGAAATGCAGGACCCAGCTGTTGGTCTTGTTGAACCTCATGCAGTTAGCCTCAGCCCATCTGTCTAACCTGTCCAGATCCCTTTGTAGATTCCTTCCCTCAGGCTGATCAACACTCCCTCCTACACTGGCGTAATCTGCAAATTTACTGAGGGTGCACTCAATGCCATCATCAAGATCATCAATAAACATATTAAACAGGCCCAGCCTCACTTCTGACACCTGGGGAACACCACTCAAAGTGGTGTTTTGTGTCAAACACACACAAAAGAAAATTCAGTGAAGTGAACCTTGATTATCAGTGGTATAAATTATTTTCACAATTGATAAATGAAGGACCTTTGATAGAAAGCTTTCTGATCAAATTTCCTGAGAACAGTCATACATCTTCTATGTATCTTCTATTATGACTATAATCAAGGAATTACAATTATCACATGTAAGTAACTGAGAATAAACTGCTGAACTTAAATCAGGAGAAATGTTATATTAAAAAAAAAAAAAACAATGCTCAGTAACTAAAGAAAATAAAATCTATTCTTTTTCTTAAGAATCCCAGGTAGTCAAAACAATGCTTTGTTGTACACTTCTTCTTTAATTTTTTCATTATACTATTTTTCTAAAATTTGCAATGAGAAATGTAGATTTTGCCAGATTAGATGCTAGGAAATATATGCAAAAACATAGTTCTGGACCTTAGCAGGTCAGATTCAGGCCAGATATTGCAAATTTTATGAACTTTTCTAATGCTGTATTTTCATCAGGTCTTATTCAGCTAGCTAGAACATTACTCAAGATAAAAAGAGCCTTGGAAAACATTCATAATTTATGGTTTAAAACTAATAAAGATTGTAGATATAGATTCCATATAAGGAAGAAATTTACTATGACAGTGGTGAGGCACTGGAACAGGTTGCTTGGAGAATTTGTGTATGCGCCCTCTTTGGATGTGTTCAAGGACAGGCTGGATGTTATTTTAGCAACCTGATCTAGTGGAAGGAGTCCCTGCCCATACCAGGAGAGTTGGAACGAAATGAATTCCAACCCAAAGCATTCTATTATTCTATTCAGAGCACATTTAAACAATGTAATTCTGTTTTGCAAACACTTTACATACTTTTCCAAAACTATTCTAATATTAAAGCTAGTATGTTATATTTTCCCTCTGAAGTCATGAGCATAACAAGACTTGGTATGGAATTCTAAGTGAAATTAAGGATTCTGAATTCCTTTTGTACTTTCAAACATAGATTTCATATGTAGTTTCACCTGTTGTTATGGCTTGACATTTGGTAACAAACTTAGGAGAGGAACAGTTAATTTCAGATGAATCAGAGTTTCAAATAATTTTCTAACTGGAAGTAATGTAAACATTCAATAGGTTGCAATATGGAAATTGAGATTAAAACTCATTTTCATTTAAAAAATAAAAACAAAATCTCCAACTGATTACTTAAGGTTGAAACAGCCAGGACTACAAATATATTTTTATAAGTATGTTATAGTGTGCATTTTCTTCTGTGAACAACTCCTCAAAGTAGCAACTAGCTCTGATCATGAACATCTCGTTCTCCTGCCTGTGAAAAGAAGTCGATTTGACATCGACAGTGGGATTGAATCCCTCAATCCTCAGCAAATCCTCAGCAAATTCACGGATGACACCAAGCAGCCATCAGTAGAACTAATTGAGAGCAGCCCTGCTGATATGGACTTGTTTGTTCTGATGAATGAAAAACTGGACACGAGCCAGCAGGGGGCTCTTGCAGCCTGGAAGGTCAATGGTACCCCGGGGTGCCTCAAAAGAGAGCTGGCTAGCAGGGAAAGGGAGGTGATTGTCCTCCCCTACTCTGCTGCCCTTCTGAGACTTCATCTGGAGTACTGCATCCAGGCCTAGGTTCCCCATCACAAGAAAGATGTGGAGCTTGGTTTTTGGAGCAGGTCCAGAGCATGGACACAAAGATGCTCAGAGGGCTGGAGCACCTCTCCTACGAAGAGTTCTCCTGTGAAGTTCTCAGTTCGTAGGAGTTCTCTCCTATGAAGCCCAGTTCAAAGGAACTGGGTTTGTTTAGCTTAGAGAAGAGAAGGCTCCATGGAGACATCACTGTGGACTTCCAGTACTTGATGGGAGCTTATAAACAGGAAGGGGAGCAATTTTTTTACATGGGTTGATGGTGAAGGACAAGTGGGAATAGTTTTAAACTAAGAGACAGGAGATTTAAGTAGGATATTAGGAGGAAATTTTTCACTCAGACTGTTGTGAGGCACTGGAACACATTGCCCAGAGAAATTGTGGATGCCCCATCTCTGGAGACATTCAAAGCCAGGTTGGATGGGGCCCTTGGTATCTTGGATAGTGGCTGGTAACCCTGTGCACAGCAGGGGGGTTGAAACTAGATCTTTAATGTTTTTTTCAACCCAGCCCATTCTATGATTGCGTGATTCTATGAAAGCAAGAACAGCTATTTTATTGATCTGAATAGTTTTTGAATGTGGAATAGAGTGATGGAATAAAATGATAAATATTTTAAATGAATTTTTGCTGTGTGTTACTCTTCAGATTTCAGTAGGCTAAAAACCACAATGTGCAACACTTGAAATGCGAATTTCCAGTTTACTGTGTGGAGAAAAAATTGAAGAGTATTTAGAGAATTTGTTATTTGAACAGTTGCTTAGGTGGTAAAAGTTTATTTCTATTCTTCTAGCTTAAAAAATTTAAACAATTTTAAATCATATCAGCTTTCAATGTTGAAGTTCTTCCCTACTGAGGAGCTATGTAAACATTATATACTTCATGTGAAATAGATTTGTAAAATGTTACGTTTGAACTTCTAAGCAGATAAATGTTTCAAAGATGGAACTTCCACATTATAATACATAGCTTCACACATCAATGAATGAGTGGAACTTACTTTCGTCAAAACCTAAACTGAACCAAACCAAACAATACCAAAACAAAACAAACAAAGCTTCCTTAGGAATAGGAAGTATGGAAACATTGTCTCTATGAGCACTTAAATTTAGTTTAAATGCTTATTTTGCTCACTTGAATTTACAGTCTGCAGTTCTATTACAGTATCTTTTAATAAAGAGAATTCACAAAATAGATGTTCTGTGCTAAATCTGTTGGAAAAACATTAACATCTCATAAACACCTAAAGGCAGCTAATAAGCCAAGCATTTGAAGCAACAGTAAATAAACGCATATCTGATTAAATGCTGCAGGCGCATCTGTAAGATTTTCAGCAGTAATTTCAATCCCACAAAAACAGTGAAAACAAAGATATTCTAATGAGCAGAAATAATTTATATGTTAGTAGCTTTCTCTACTGTTATCTTTCAAATTCAAATTAATGGCTATGGAAGGTGTGCCACTGGGACTTTTCATATCCATCTGACAATACATGGGGTATAGAAATGTAAGCTGTGTGAAGAAAATCACAGAAAATAAACCCTCAGTATGTCAAAAACAACAACAACATTCTAATAACAACATAAGCATCGTTTTATTTCAAAGAAGAATCAGTATAATTGCTATAGTTTTACTGAGAATTTGCTAGAATGCTTCTTTGTTGTGCTAGCAAAGTTCTCTTCTTAAACTGTGTGTTCTTTGGTTTATTTTCTGGGTTGTTAGGACTTTAAAAAGACAGTTATGGGTCAATTCATTGTGTATTCATTAATTTACACTTAAATCCATGAAGATGTGATTTTTTTTTCATAACATCAACTGTAAAATAAAACAACCTTCTCAAAAAAAAAAATTAACTGTTCAGATAAAATAACAAGTAATTTTATTCATGTTTAAAATGAGCTTAAATGCAACTTGCTGCATGATGAATGTTGAAATTATTTTCTCTCTTCTCTCCACAGTAAGGAGTTCTACTATGTCACAAAGCAGTCAGTTGGTAGTCTTGTCCATACTTGGAGAAAGCCGGTGACTCAGTCTCTTTACAAGAAATTTGCCTCTTGGCACTCAGAGCATTCAGATAAGTCTGGAGAGTTTATGTGAATATTTAAATGTTTGTGTGAATACCATTCAAAATTCTGTGCCTTTTGAAATCCCTGAGAAGAAAGTTTTATTTTCCACTTTATTTTTCCTTGGAAGAAGTGTTGCAATATGATATTGCAAAGCATCAACACTAAGATTCTTCTATACCAGCAAGTATGAGTGCAGTACTGATTAATTTCGCTGCTAGGCATAGCTTGGTTTCTGGGCATTATCACTGCTCTGAAATACATATGGATGCAGCACAATTGCTAGTGGAGGAGAATCAAGTGTTTCATAAGATTTGAAAAAA
>VXAV01008714.1:28854-42653 GCA_013399715.1 Alectura lathami | reverse complement strand
GAACTTAAAAAAAAAAAAAAAAAAAAAAAGAGAAAGAAAGAAAGAAAAAACTCTGGAAGTCTTTCAATAATAATTCTGAAAACATATGCTGAGGAAAGAGTTTCTAGATCATATTAGAATGTAGTTCTAAGCAACATCATAAATATACTTCAGTACCATAAGTGAATACATAAAAGCAATCATCAAAGTGAAAACAAAAAGCATGCATGAAGTTTCTCCATTGTATTCAAGAAAAAGGAGAACCTTGATGTTAGACCACGTGTCAGAAGTTCTAAAAAATGTTCATCCCAGAAGGTATTAGTTAAGTGGGGCTGTCTAAAAACATGAATCAAATTTTGTGAAAAACAGTAGCATACTTGGAAAATTAAGCACCAAAAATCAATTTTTATGGAAAATACATGCGAATGTTTCATCTTATGAAAAGTGTTACTACATGTCTGACCTGTAACTAGGAAAACTAAGGTTTAAATGCTGTTTCTACTAGATGCATCTTTCCACTTATTATTTTTGAAGACTAGGGTTTGTTCAGCTCTTGCTGAAACTGTCATAGCAGTTGATGTGACTCATTTATGTATAGACTTGGAAGAGTTTTCTCCCTATCAGACATCTTCAAACTTTTAGGATATAGGTTTTCTTCAGGTTTGGTGAATTCACTAGATTAAAGGATATTAGTTAGATGTGCTACCAAATTCCAAATCTTCTCTTCACAGCATGCCTTACTCACACTAAGCCACAAAAGCCAGTTATTTGACACAGGTTGCTTATTCTTTGGGTCCAAAATGAAGAATAGGACTCATAAACTTGGTGTGTGTGTGTGTGAATTTGCTAACATCTGCAAACATAATGGATTTGATATTCATTCACAAATAAATTATTTGCACCATGCTATTAAAGCAATTTACACAAACCTTTATGCTTGTGTAATGTAAATCACAACAACCTGAGGATTCCATTTTTAGATTCAGCATAGATTCAGGGGCCATTGTGTCAGTCAGGTCCAATCCATTACAGGGTATGTAAATGTGTAAATTATGAGTTTATCAAATGGGCTGTTGGGAAGAAGCACTGGTGTTAGTCATTCTACAAGGAAATTTCTTTAATATTGGTAGGATTTTTAAATAATCTGCTAAGGAAAAAATTAGCTTGTTAATAGCTAATGATTCTACAAAGCAATTAAAGATTATATTTTCCAAACAGCATGTAATTTTGAAAAGGAGGCTCAATATTGTTTCAATTCATTTGAGGTAACTTAGTACATTTGAGGAGAATACTAATGATCGAAGGGTGAGTAATGAAACCATTAATGACTTGCTTAGTACATCCTAATGGTCTGTATGGAGATAAATCTTACTGTAAGGAGGTGTGTAATGAATTCCCTGGACTACAGGTGCCCCCTTGGAAAGTATAGAGAGTAAGGTCCATAACAGAGGGTTGTAGACTATACCCAGTATTTATAGCAAACCATATCTCTTACTGGCTCTGAACTTCATGATAATATTTAAAGACTGCAAATTAATCTGAATAAAAACAGAATAATATATAAGATAGAAAATTAGTTTAAGTGATATTACAAAATTTTATGCAAGATATTTTGGTGTTCTGAGTCTTATGAAGCAGTGTGTACTAAAAATGTCTACAATTTTACAAGATAAACAAGGGTGGCAAACAAACAGACTCTTTTCCCCCTCCTTTATTCCGGTGTGCATGTGCATATAGGCCTGTATAATCTTAAAGTTTTTCTAATGATTTTAAGTTTCTTAGTACAGGAATCTTACATTTTCTGCTTAACTATAACAGATATAGGCATAGGATAGAATCATAGAAACATTTGAGTTCAAAGAGACCTTTAAAGGCCATCTAGTCCAACTCCCTTACAATGCACAGCGACATCTACAGCTAGATTTCTGCCTGACAGGCTTGGTGGCCTTTTCTGATGAAGTAACAGCATCAGTGGATAAGGGAAGAGCAACTGTCCTCTACGTGGACTTGTGCAAAGCATTTGACACTTTCCCACACATCATCTTATTTGCTAATATGGAAAAGCACTGGTGTGATGGACGGACAACTCGCTGGATGAGGAACTGACTGGATGGTCACATCCAGAGAGTTGCGGTCAGCGGCTCAATGTCCAAATGGAGACCAGTGATGAGTGGTGTACCTCAGGGATCGGTACTGGGGCCAGTGCTGTTTAACATCATTACAGTGACAAAGCACATGCATTCTACAGAGGAACAACTTTTTGCGATAGCAGCTATTTCCTTTGCTGTAGCCACTTCTGCTTTTATGAAATGCCTAGAAGATATTTCTATCTGTCCATGACATTGTAAGTTAAAATATATTTTATAGTTATTATACATCTTACTTATAAAAATAGTAAGAATCTCATGAAAATACTTACTCAGCATTTGTTTGTAAATGCCTGAACTAGTTTTCGAGTAGCTTGCTCAAGCACCATGTCTGTTCAGCTGGAGTACCATGGCAGTGTTCTAACACAGCTTACTGGGACTGCTTTGTTTGCTGCTTGGAATTCAATGCTTCCATATTTACACGGATAGCTGTATCCGAGAAATCTCATTTACAGCTGTTTCAGTCCACAGTAGCTGCAGTCATTTTTGCAACTTCTATATAGACAATGCCCTGAGAGATACTTCTTACATTTAGGAAGGGTACAATGTATGCTGAACTCAAGTATTCACAACCACCTATTCCCCCAGTAGTACAGCAATGTAGTTCTGAAAACCAATTTACTAAAGCCTTAGGGAAGGAAAAAAAAAAAAATTAGGCTAGTTAAAATTCAACAAACCTATTTCTGTGGACCAGCCTTATGGAACACAACTGTCCCTTGGGGACTGTGAAGTATTCTTCATGCATTCATTCACATTTGATTACAATGGCTTTCAGAAGAAATTCCTTCATTTGTGCCTGAGGCCTCTTTACTAATAAGCAAATTACCATTTGAAAAAAATAAAATAAAATAAAAAATACTTTCAAACACTACATGGCTAAAACCCAGACATCTCAACGTGATATAATTTTTTGTAATGCAATTTTAAATGGAAGTAGAGCTAAAAGAAAATATTCACCTCTTGCATCTACTACTATCCTTTCCTTTGCTGTGTAAAGAAGTTTATATGTACAATAGAAGCCCTCAAAAAAGTATTGGTGTTATGACATATAGAAAAATTAAATAAAAATATTTTTCTTATTCAGATCTTGACTATATTAAAAGAAGCTTACAAGGAGGAGGGGGACCGACTTTTTACACGGGTAGATAATGGTAGGACAAGGGAGAATGGGCTGAAACTGAAAGAGGGGAAGTTTAGGTTGGACATGAGGAAGAAGATCTTCACTGAGAGAGTGGTGAGGCGCTGGAACAGGCTGCCCAGACAAGTTGTGGCTGCCCCATCCCTGGCTGCGTTCAAGGCCAGGCTGGATGGGTTCCTGGGCAGTTTGATCTAGTGAGCTGGTGGTTGACAACCCTGTCCACGGGAGAGGGGTTAGAACTAGATGATCTTTGAGGTCTTTTCCAACCCAAGCCATTCTATGATTCTATATATTCTCACTGTCTTATCTGAAGCTGTTTGTGAAATATTGAAAGGGAACATTATAGTTTGTTTAGTAATACTGAGGTCTCCAGTTACATCATTTTGTAAAGCTTATTGGGTTCACGACCACATTTTTAACAACCATACATATCCAAAATTGGAAAGCTATATTGTTGACAAAACATAAGATTTTTTTTTTTTTTTTAAAGAAGTGTAGGCTTATTTTTGACCTTTACCTTTTGCAATTAGGAAAGTCTGTAAACTTTTTTTCCTACTGAAAATTCACATTTGTCATGTACGATTTCTCCTAGGGTTAGAGTTTCAAAAAAGGAAAATAATTTAGAATAGTTTCAAAAAGTAAAACAAACAAACAAAAATAAACTTTCAGTATTGGAAACACTAAATATTGGCTTGAGCTTGGCAAGCTGTCAGATGTCCACCCAGCATTTCTCTCTCTCTCTTCAATAAGAGTGAAAAAATAAGATGAAAAGTCTCACAGGTAAAGATAAAGACAACAATATAATTTTCCAATTGCCATCACAAATAAAAGTGGCTCCACTTGGAGAAAATGAATTTAATTTATTGACAATTAAAATAACTTTGAATAGCAAGAAAACCCACAAATTTAAAAACATCCTTCCCAGACTCCACTCCTTCTTTTCTTATCCCTTCACGACCTCTTCCTGCCTCCAAACAGATGGAGCAGGTGACCAGGGAATGGGCATTATAGTCAGTCCATAACAGCTCCTCTCTGACAATTCATCCTCCTCATACTTTTTGTCTGCTCCAGCATGGGTCCTCCAAAGCCCACAGCTCCTGTTGGAGAACCTGCCCCAGCATGAGGTCCTTCATGGACTGAAGTGTGGATATTTACTCTGGTGCAGTCCTCCAGTAATTTGCTTCATCATGGTCAGTCATACAGTCGCCAAGAACAGCAGCTTCAGACCTGGCCCAGCCTGAACCAGAGCAGCAGATCTCAAGGTACAGGGGAGTTTCAGGGGTTACCTTTGCCAGGGAGACAACAAGGAGAGTGGTGACACCCGACTGCAAATGGCAGCTCTCACGAGAGAGGCTGACCTGGTGTCGGCATTTCCAGGGCAACAGAGACCTTACACTCATCTTTAGCTTCAACTTGTTGCCGCCCATGGAGCACAGGGTGGGCTAACAGTGTGCAGGCACTATCCACAGTGTGCTGTGGTAGTCAGCAGCTTACCTCGTGAGACAGGGTGCTGAAGTTCTACCAGCTCCGGAAGCAAGAGGCGCAGGATGCAACTGACTCTCAAGGTGGTATGGTGTGCACTAGACACCAAGTAAACAATGCAGCTCTTGCAGTGGGCTAGCATAATCCACCCAGGGATGATCACTGCCTCCACCCAGACAGAGGCTGCTGAAGGGAGAGGTAGCTGTGCAGAACCCAAGCTGTGGGGAATGACTAGCTCTCTCTCCTAATACAGAGGTGGGAGGCAAGCTTGCCTGCAAGAGGTGCTCCCAGTTGGAGGACCTCCTTGCAGCAGGTGGCTGAGCTTCAGCAGACTGTCCAAAGGTTGCGGAGCATCAGGGAGGCAGAAATGGAGATTGATAGTTGGACTTAAATGCAATCTGCACCGTATTCACTGCCTGCGGCCAAACAACCCCACACTCTTCCACCAACACATCCAGATGGAGAGAAAACCAGCAGGGGTGAGGAATGGCAAATTGCCAAGAAAAGAAAGAGAAGGAGGAAGAAACCTACCTTCAAGCCTACTGCTAAGCCTGAGGTGCATTTGCACAACCTCTTCACAGCACTGCAGATGGAGGAGGAAAAACAACCTGCATCAGGTAAGTCCTCAGGCAAGAGTGAGGAGACTGGACCAGCTCCCTGTCATACAACTACATCGAACAAGAAAAAGCGAAGGGTAATAGTGGTGGGTGATTCTCTTCTGAGAGGTACGGAGGCACCCATCTGTCATCCTGACCCTCTATCTAGGGAGGTCTGCTGCCTGCCAGGGGCCCGTTTCAAGGATATAACTGAGAGGTTGCTTGGCCTTGTGCATCCTAGTGATTACCACCCCTTGCTGCTGTTTCGTGTGGGCACAGCTGTCACAGCAGTGATCAACACAAAGACTATCAAGAAGGGCTACAAGGCACTGGGAGCAGCAGTAAAGGACTCAGGAGCACAGGTAATCTTATCATCAGTCCTCCTGGTTAGGGGGAAGGAGTGTGAAAGGGCTAGTCAAATTGAGAAATCAATGAATGTCTAATAGAATGGTGCTGTGGGCAGGGCTTTGGCTGTCTAAGCCATGGGACTCAGTTTGAGAAATATGGTCTGCCGGGGGCTGATGGGGCCCATCTCTCAGAGAAAGGTAAAAAAGTCTTTGGGCAAAAACTCTCCAATCTAGTCAAGAGGGCTTTAAACTAGAGTTGCCGGGGGAAGGGTTCCTCAATCCATCCCACTTCAAGGCTATTGGTGGTAATGGGTGCCCTGGGCATGGAATAGTTTCACAGGCTAGGAAAAGAGCATGTGAAGTGCAGGATGGGGAACTCCAGCTGGTAAAGCAGCCTAAGTGGGGGCCCCACTCACATGCCTGTACACCAATGCACAGGTGCAGGCCTGCAGGACTATGACATCTTTGACAACGCAGAGATGTGGTGGGATGGCTCTCATGACTGGAGCATAGGAATAGATGGTTATAAACTCTTTAGGAAGGACAGGCAGAGGAGAAGCGGAGGGCGTGTTGCCCTTGATGTCAGTTACCAGCTGGGGTCTATGGACATACACCTGGGGATGGATAAGGAGCTGCCTGAGTGCTTATGTGCCAGTTAAAGGGAAGGCAGGGAAAGAGGACCTCATAGTGGGGGTCTGCTAGTACCGCTACAGACCACCTGATCAGGATGACCGAGTGGATGAGGCCCTCCATAGACAGATAGGAGCAACTTCACATTCACAAGCCATGATCCTCATGGGGGACTTCAACCACCCTGATACCTGTTGGGAGGACAACACTGCAGGGCACCAGCAATCCTGGAGGTTCCTGGATTGCATTGATGACAACTTCCTCTTTCAAGTGATAGAGGAGCCCCCAAGGAAAAGTGCTACGCTGGACCTTGTTCTCACCAACCAGGAGGGGCTGGTGAGTAATGTGAAGCTCAAGGGTAGCCTTGGCTGCAGTGATCACAAAACGGCAGAGTTCAGGATCCTTAGGGAGCCAGAGAAGGTGCACAGCAAGCTCGCTACTCTGAGCTGTAAGAGAGCGGACTTTGGCCTCTTCAGGGATCTGCTTAGCAGAGCATCGTGGGAAAAAGCCCTGGAGGGAAGAGGGGCCTAGGAGAGCTGGTCAACATTCAAGGGCTGTCTCCTTCAAGCCCAGGAGCAGTGCATCCCAAGAAAGAGGAAGGCAGGCAAGAATGCCAGGTGGCCTCCATGGCTGAGCTCCTGGACTTACTTGGCTGTAAAAAGAAAGTCTATAAGGAGTAGAAACAAGAACAGGCTAGCTGGGAGGAATACACGGATCCCTGGGCAATCAGGGATAAGGTTAGGAAAGCCAAAGTCCAGACAGAATTAAGTCTAGCCAGGGACATAAAGGGGAATAAGAAGAATTTCTACAGGTACATCAACGATAAGAGGAAGGCAAGTGAAGATGTGGGTCCTCTATGGAAGGAGACTGGAGACCTAGTCATGAGCGATATGCAGAAAGCTGACATGATCAATGATATCTTTGCCTCAGTCTTCACAGGCTAGGGCTCTAGCCACACTGGCCAAGTTGCAGAAAGAAAAGGTGAGAGCTGGGAGAAGGAAGATCTACCCACAGTAAGCAAAGATCAGATTCAAGACCATCTAAAGAACCTGAAGGTGCACGAGTCCACTGGACCTGATGGGATCCGGCCTTGGGTCTTGGGAGAACCGGTGGATGGAGTTGCCAAGACAATGTCCATGGTATTTGAAAGGTCTTGGCAGTCTGGTGAAGTTCCCACTGACTGGAAAAAGGAAAACATCACCCCCATTTTCAAAAACAGAAAAAGGAAGATGTAGCAAACAACAGGCCAATGTGTCACCTCTGTGCCTGGCAAGATCATGGATCAGATCCGCCTGAGGAATCTACTAAGGAACACGGAAAATGAAGATAAGGTGATTGGTGGCAACCAGCATGGCTTCACAAAGGGCAAATCATGCCTGACAAACTTGGTGGCCTTTTATGGTGGCCTTTTATGATGGAGTAACTGCATCAGTGGATAAGGGAAGAGCAACTGACATCATCTACCTAGACTTGTGCAAAGTGTTTGACACTGTCCCACACGTCATCCTCTTTGCTAGTATGGAAAAGCATGGGTTTGATGGATGGACCACTCCCTGGATGAGGAACTGGCAGAATGGTCGCACTCAGAGTCAACAGCTCAATTTCCGAATGGAGATCAATGATGAGTGGTGTCCCTCAGGGATCGGTACTGGGACCAGTGCTGTTTAACACCTTTGTTGGCAACATGGACAGTGGGATTGAGTGCACCCTCAGCTAGTTTGCGGATGACACCAAGCTGTGTGGTCCTGTTTACATTTTAGAAGGAAGGGATGCCATCCAGAGGGACCTGGACAGGCTTGAGAGGTGGGCCCATGCCAACCTCATATTCAACTTCAACAAGGACAAGTGTAAGGTCTTGCACCTGGGTCGGGGCAATCCCTATGCACAAATACATGTTGGGCAGAGAATGGCTTGAGAGCAGCCCTGAAGAGAAGGATTTGGGGGTGTCAGTTGATGAAAACTCAACATGAGCCGCCAATGTGTGCTTGCAGCCCAGAAGGCCAACCGCATCCTGGGCTGCATCAAGAGAAGCGCGACCAGCAGGGCAAGGGAGGTGATTCTGCCCCTCTACTCTGCTCTCATGAGACCTCACCTGGAGTGCTGCGTCCAGTTCTGGAGCCCCCAACACAAGAAGGATATTGAGCTGTTGGAGCATGTCCAGAGGAGGGCCATGAAGATGATCAGAGGGCTGGAACACCTCCCCTGTGAAGGCAGGCTGAGAAAGTTGGGTTTGTTCAGCGTGGAAAAGAGAAGGCTCCAGGGGGACCAGCTAGCAGCTTTCCAGTACCTGAAGGGGGCCTACTGGAGAGCTGGGGAGGGACTCTTTAGAAGGACATGTAGTGATAGGACAAGGGGTAATGGACACAAATTGGAAGAGGTGATATTTAGGCTAGATATTAGGAATAAATTCTATCCTGTGAGGGTTGTGAGACACTAGCATATGTTGCCCAGAGAGATTGTATATGCCCCCTCCCTGGAAGTGTTCACGGCTAGGCTGGATGGTGTTCTGAGTAACCTGATCTAGTGGGAGGTCTCCCTCCCCATGGCAGGGGGTTTGGAACTAGATGATCTTTTAGGTCCCTTCCAACCTAAACCATTCTACAACTGTACAATTATTTGATTCAGCTAGGTGTCAACTAGCACACCCAGGTCCTTTTCCCCTGCACAGCTTTCCAGACACTCTGCCCCAAGCCTGTAGCATCACATGGCATTATTGTGACCAAAGTGCAGGACCTGGCACTTGGTCTTGCTGAACCTATTCTGCCTCAGCCCATCTATCTGACCTGTCTACATCCCTCTGTAGAGCCTTATTTCCCTTAGGCTGACTAATACTTCCTCCCTACTTGGTGTCATCTGCAAATTTACTGAGGGTGCACTCAATGCCTTCGTCCAAATCATCAGTAAAGATATTAAAAAGGACTAGCCCCAGTACTGACTCCTGAAGAACACCACTTATAACAGATTGCCAGCTGGATTCAACTCCTTTCACCACAACTCTCTGGGCCTGGCCATCCAGCCAGTTTTTTACCCATTGAAGAGTGCACCTGTCCAAGCCACAGGCTGCCAGCTTCTCTGGGAGAATGTTGTGGGAGACAGTGTCAAAGGTTTTACTGAAGTCTAGGCAGACTACATCCATATCCTTTCCATCATCCACTGGGAAGGTCACCTGGTAATAAATGTCAGATTGCACAAAGTTGACTCAAGATTCTTTTTTCATACTAGGAACTGTACTGGGCTACACAGAAAGAGCACAAGAGTTTCTTTTGGCTCAGATCACAACACTAAAAGACACTAGATAACGGTTGTTGGTTTTAACATTTCTTTCAGTCATGCAGACGAAGACTCATTATTCACTGTAAAGGATGAGACTTAAGGCAAGTTTGACTCATTTAGTAATCTAAATTTAGATGTCTATTTGTGAGGTTTGAAATTTAGTTCATTGTCTAGGTAAAGGTGTCTGGTATCACTTGAGATTGTTTTGAGCATCTGAGATTTCTGCATAGAGGCGGCAGGAGCCCTGCGCCTGTTTGGGCTGTTAGCTGAACTCTGATACTTCCAATGAAAATAGATGCCTACCCTTTGTCAATGAAGTCTGAACTTAAAAAAGGAACCTGCGCCTACAGAGATCCACTTCTCCAAAAAGTTCATGCCAGTTGCATAAACACAAATATAAGTTGCCATTATAGAAACAGCAGAGTATTCAAGCCATACGTAGACATGTCAAACATGACACAAGAAACAGAGATAAATACTAGGGAGACATCTGCCATTTTGGACCTGCACTTAGAAGTCAGATTGAACAGTTTGTGACATTTTAAATAATGCTACAAGCCTGAGTTTGATAAACTAACTTATCCCATGCAAATCAATTTAGCTCATTCTGACACCTGCCTGGTCACTGTAAATTTCACCCTTGATTATCTACACTGAGAATCACTGTATTACCAATGGTTCAACCAGTGGTCCCTTCACTAGTCTGCACTTCAGGGAGGTTGCCAAGGCATCCAAGACTAAGTATAAATTACCTCTTTTAGCTAACAATGCCCATTCAAAGCATATATTTTGTCGCCTATGTCACCTACTGTGAGACTTTATCAGTAATTGCATTTGAGTTTGTCAAGTTAGATCTATGCCTACTATAAACAGGCTATGCTTAAATGAAGTTTGATCAACTCTTATAGCCTGCTGAGGGGGAGTCCAGGTTCTCAAGTTGTTTTTCAGGCTGTGATGGTGGTCTTAGTGCTGTGCTATACCTTGATGATTTTCGATTAGAATCTTTTCCATCCTTTTCTTCTTTCCAGACACCTATGCAGTCATTCTTTAGAAACTCTTAAGTGTTATGAAGAACTAATTTCTTCTGCTTGGTCAGGAGATTTATCACAGCCACCAAATGCAGATTACCCTTACAATACATTGTCTCCTACTTGCTGTGTTCTTCAACATTACCTTAATCTAATTCATCTTCTCCCTAAATTAGATTAAATGCAAGTAAAGTAGTCTTTATTACAAGGGCAACTTTTTCTCAGTTTCTCATTTACTACCTCGTTTGGCCTGGTGAGTGTTGAGTAATACCTTCTGAATAATAATGCCTTCCACGAAGGCAGAGCACATCCACAACTTATGAAGTGCTGCAGTCTTTCAGTAATACTCTGCTTTACTGACTAGGACATTGACTCTGGCAAAAGTTCAAGTGGCCAGTACATGTCTATCTTCAGTTAGATTTCAATCAGTACATCTATCCACTCAAACTGATCTTTCCTATTGAGTGATTAACTTAGATTTCCAATCAAAACTTATCATGACATTATCCTTTCCAAAACATAGAAAATGCATAACGTAATTTGTTCCAAAGATGACATTTGAAAAGTATATTGTAAAAGATTCAATGCTTGGATCATGTTGTCAGTTTTAAAGTAAAATATTATTTATATAAAAATATTATTTAAAATATTATTTAAAGTAAAATATTCTCTATGTTAATTTTAATATTAACTTCAACTTTTCTAACCTATTAAAGCATTAGTAAGCTGAGTGGCAAAAAATGGAACAACACTGAAGACAATCAGTCTTCAGAATATAGGTAAAAGAGCTACTAATTAAGGAAAATCAATGGGGAGTTAATGGAGTTATGGAAAAAGATTTATGTCCCTGATTTGAATAAAGCATGATAATAAGAAGTGTCAATAAAAGCAAATCCCAGGATATTAGCATCATATGAGGGGGTCCGAGCTGCTTCAGAAGTGATTGGTATTGAAGCACAGCTCGTTTTGGCACCTCAGCTACCGGTACTGAATTGGATGTTCAAAGGCAAGGTCCCCTCCACACACCTTGATACTGATGCTACTTGGAGTAAGTGGATTGAGTTGATCACACAGCGAGCTCGGTTGGGAAACCTCAATTGTCCAGGAATTTTGGAAGCCATCATGGACTGGCCTGAAGGAAAAATTTTGGAACAGCACAAGAGGAGGGGACAATGCATGCTAAAGAGGCCCCACTATACAATGAATTACCAATGGATGAAAAGAAATACACCTTGTTCACTGACGGGTCCTGCCGTATTGTAGGGAATTGTCGGAGGTGGAAGGCTGCTGTATGGAGCCCTATAAGGCGAGTTTTGGAAGCTACTGAAGGAGAAGGTGAATCAAGCCAATTTGCAGAGGTAAAAGCTGTCCAGTTGGCCCTAGGTATTGCTGAAAGAGAAAAGTGGCCAATGCTTTACCTTTATACTGACTCATGGATGGTGGCAAATGCTCTCTGGGGATGGTTACAACGATGGAAACAGGATGGCTGGCAGCGCAGGGGTAAACCCATTTGGGTCTCTGAACTGTGGAAAGACATTGCTGCCCAGGTAGAGAACATGGCTGTGAAAGTGCACCATGTAGGTGCCCATGTGCCCAAGAGCCGAGCCACTGAAGAACATCAAAATAACCAGCAAGTAGATTGGGCAGCTAAAATTGAAGTGGCTCAGGCAGACTTGGACTGGCAGCACAAAGGTGAGCTGTTTCTGGCCCGGTGGGCTTACAACACCTCGGGCCATCAAGGAAGAGATGCAACATACAGGTGTACTCGGGATCAAGGGGTGGACTTAACCATGGATGCTGTCGCACAGGTTGTCCATGAATGTGAAACATGTGCTGCAATTAAGCAGGCCAAGCAAATGAAACCTCTGTGGCAGGAAGGGCAGTGGCAAAAGTATAAAGACGGAGATGCCTGGCAGGTTGATTGCATCACCTTGCCACAAGCCCGCGATGGTAAGCACTATGTGTTTACAATGGTGAAAGCAACAACCAGATGGCTGGAAACATATCCTGTGGCCCATGCCATGGCCTGAAACACCATCTTAGGCCTTGAAAAGCAAGTTTTGTGGCGACATGACACTCCAGAAAGAATTGAGTGAGAAAACGGGACTCATTTCAAAAATAATCTCATAAACACCTGGGGCAAAGACCATGGCATTGAATGGATATATCACATTCCCTATCATGCAGCAGCTTCCGGCAAGATCAAGCTATATGATGGACTGCTAAAAACTACACTGAAGGCAATAGGTGGTGGGACATTCAAGCAGTGGGACAAACACCTAACAGAAGCCACCTGGTTAGTCAACACCTGGAGATCTATTAATCGAGATGGCCCTGCTCAGTCCAGCCTCTTACATATTGTAGAAGGGGATAAAGTCCCCATAGTACATTTGACGAATGTGTTAGGGAAAACAGTTTGGGTTACTCCAGCCTCAGGCAAAGGCAAGGCCATCCGTGGGGTTGTTTTCTCTCAAGGGCCTGGGTGTACTTGGTGTGTTATGCAAAAAGACGGAGACATCCAGTATTTGCATCAAGGGGACTTGGTTTTGGGTGAGAACAGTCTGTAAATTTCTGTATATATGTATACATATCTGTATATTTGTGTTGTGTGATTTAAGCATGATGTAATGATATGGAATAAGGGGTGGATAACGTCATGGTTTTTCATAGTTATTCCATATCATGATATCATGTAATAAGCTAACACAGATGCGAGGGCTGCTAAGGGGAAACTACAGCCCCCAGAATGCTCCTGTCTCTTCTCAGGTGATTTCCGGGTTCCAGGAGCATCTCCCCGCCTTTTTTTCTCCTCTGATCGCCATTGTGGACACTCATAGGTCAGGAGACACGCCTGTACTTTCCAATTTGTTAGATTTATTGCTCTCAATTACTTTCATGTTGCATTGTCTTGCATTCCTTTGCTGTTTTCAGTGAACTAATTATCTTTTACCTTAGTCTTGCCTCCTCCGTTCTCATGCCTCTGCCCAGCTTCCATGAAAAAGGCAGAAGTGGGGGAGAGGGGGCTAGGCCCTGTTGTGGGACAACTTTAATTAACCCGTGACTACAGTCTTCTAAAAGATGGTAAGCAATGGCAGGGAACACATTATGAAATATGATCTCTCTGTTGGCTCTGCAGTGCTCTTTCAGAGGTGTTCTCTTTCTCATCTATGAAAATAGAT
>VXAV01008714.1:2345-24392 GCA_013399715.1 Alectura lathami | reverse complement strand
TTTTTTTTTTTTTTTTTTTGACTACTAAAAAAAGAATTCTAATCATGCTTAAAGAACAATGACTGTCAGACTGTAATAGTATTTAAATAATACTGTTATATTTAGCAACTGAAAATCGACACACTGAACATGTGGATGATGAAGAGAACACTATCAACTGCAAGAGCTGCTCTTTTGTTCCACTCACCAAAGGCAAGAGGGAACTCCCAGCTTTTCTACAGAAATGCAGGTGTTCTACTCTCTGCCTGTGGCTGCTGTGCATGACAGGTAAACCATTTATTAAAAGGAAATTTCTGAACTTAGCATTTGAGAATATTTGGTAAAGATTACTGAACAAAATAGCTTTTTATGCAATTTTGACTGTCTGCACCTACTTTGATATTATGTTCAAAGATCTTAATTTAGGAGTGATGTTGTGTTGCAAATACAGACTTAACAGTGGGATTGACCCAGCACTGAGGGATAGTTGTGCAAGATCACTCTCTCAAGTCAAGATGTATGCCATCTGGCAGGTGTCTTGTACTTGTCATTGGGGATTACCATCAGAATAAAGCAACCTTTGAGCAATGAAGATAGAATCATGGAATCATAGAATCATATAATGGCTTGGGTTGGAAGGGACCTCAGAGATCATCTAGTTCCAACACCCCTGCAGTGGACAGGGCACTCAACCACTAACTCACTAGATCAAACTGCCCAGGAACACATCCAGGTGGGCTTGAACACAGCCAGGGATGGGGCATACACAACTTCTCTGGGCAGCCTGTTCCAGTGCCTCACCACTCTCTCAGGGAAGAATTTCTTACTATCATCCAACCTAAACCTCCCCTCTTTCAGTTTTAGCCCATTCCCCCTTGTCCTACCATTATCCACCCGTTCAAAAAGTCGGTCCCCCTCCTGCCTGTAAGCTCCTTTCAGGTATTGGAAGGCCACAATTAGGTCTCCCTGGAGCCTTCTCTTTTCCAAGCTGAACATTCCCATCTCCCTCAACCTTTCCTCATAGGAGAGGTGCTCCAGCCCTCTGATCATTTTGGTGGCCCTCCTCTGGACACACTCCAACAGCTCCACATCCTTTCTGTAGTGGGGGCCCCAGGCCTGGACACATTTCTCCAGGTGAGGCCTTCCAAGGGCAGAGTAGAGGGGGACGATCACCTCCCTCTCCCTGCTGCCCACCCCTCTCTTCATGCAGCCCAGGATGCCATTGGCCTTCCTGGCTGCAAGAGCACACTGCTGACTCATGTCCAGCTTTTCGTCAATCACAACGCCCAAGTCCTTCTCCGCAGGGCTCCTCTCAAGGAGTTCTTCTCCCAGTGTGTACACACACCTGGGATTGCCCCAACCCAAGTGCAACACCTTGCACTTGGCCTTGTTGAACCTCATCAGGTTCTCGTGGGCCCACTTTTCCAGCCTGTCCAGGTCCCTCTGGATGGCATCCCTTCCTTCAGGGGTATCAACTGCACCACTCAGCTTGGTGTCATCAGCAAACTTGCTGAGGGTGCACTCGATCCCACAGTCTAAGTTGTCAATAAAGATGTTGAAGAGCACTGGTCCAAAGACAGACTCCTGGGGGACACCGCTTGTGACCGGCCTCCACCTGGACGTAGAGCCATTGACTACACCCTTTGGCTGCGACCCTCCAGCCAGTTCTTTATCCAGCGAACAGTCCACCCATCAAATCCATATCTCTCCAGTTTAGAGATAAGGATATGGTGTGGGACCATGTCAAAGGCCTTGCACAAGTCCAGGTAGACGACATCCGTCGCCCTCCCTTGGTCCACCGATGCCGTCACTCCATCATAGAAGGCCACCAGATTGGTCAGGCACGACCTGCCCTTGGTGAAGCCGTGCTGGCTGTCTCGGATCACCTCCTCATCTCACATGTGCCTTAGCATCTCCTCCAGGAGGATCCGGTCCATGATCTTCCCAGGCACAGACATGAGGCTCACCGGCCTGTAGTTCCCCGGCTCTTCCTTTCTCCCTTTCTTAAAAATGGGCATGATGTTTCACTTTTTCCAGTCACTGCGGACCTCGCCTGACAGCCACGTCTTTTCAAATATGATGGAGAGTGGCTCGGCAACCACATCATCCAACAAGTCTGTCCCTTTCTTTCTTGTAGCCTGCCTTTAGATATTGAAAGTTGGCTACCAGGTCTCACATGAGTCTTCTCCAGACTGAACAGCCCCAACTCTCTCAGTCTGTCCTCACAGGGGAGGTGTTCCATCCCTTGGATCATTTTTGTGGCCCTCCTCTCTACGGTCTTCAATAGGTCCATGTCTCTCCTTTGCTGAGAATTCCACATCTGGACGCAGCACTGCAGGTGGGGTATCACCAGTGCAGAGTAGAGGGGCAGGATCACCTCCCTTGCCCTGTTGGCCATGCTCCTTTTGATGCAGCCCAGGATACATTTGGCTTTCTGTGCTGTGAGGGCACACTGCTGGCTCATGTCCAGCTTGTCATGCACCAATACCCCCAGGTCCCTTTCGGCAGGGCTCTGCTCATCCTTGCATCCCCCAGTTTGGGTTGATAGCGGTAGTTGCCACGACCCAGGTGCACGACCTTGCATTTTGCTTTGTTGAAGCTTATGAGGTTAGCCTGGGGCCACTTCTCCAGCCTGTCCAGGTCTCTCTGGATGGCATCCCTTCCTTAAGGCATATTGACCACACCACACAGCTTGGTGTCATCTGCAAACTTGCTGAGGATGCACTTGATCCCGCTGTTAATTTAATTTATGGAGGTACTGGAGCGTATTGGTCCCAGAAGGGAGTCCTGAGGGACACCACTTGTCATTGACCTCCAACAGGACATTGACCCACTGACCACCACTCTCTGGATGCGATCTAGCAACCAGCTCCTCATCCATCGAAGAGTCCACTCATCAAATCCTTATCTTTCATGATTAGAGAGAAGGATGTTATGGAGAACCTTGTCAAAGGCCTGAATTAAGTCCAGATAGAAGACATTACTGGCTCTTCCCTTGTCCACTGATGCAGTTATACCATCGTAGAAGGCCACTAGATTGGTCAGGCAGGACTTGCCCTTGGTGAAGCCGTGCTGGCTGTCTGGGTTCACCTCCTCATCTTGCATGTGGCTTAGCATCTCCTCCAGGAGGATCCACTCCATGATCTTCCCCAGCACAGAGGTGAAGCTGACAGGTCAGTTGTTCCCTGGCTCATCTTTTCTTCCATTCCTAAAAATAGGTGTCATATTGCCCTTGTTCCAGTCACCAGGGACTTCACCAGACTGCCATGACTTCTCAAATATGGAGAGTGTCTTGGCGACAGCATCAGTCAGTTTCCTTAGGTCTCTGGGATGCCTATCATTAGGACCCATAGACATATGGATGTTCAGGTTCCTCAAGTGGTTGTGAACCTGATCCTCACTTAGGGTGAGAGGGACATAGCTTCCCCAGTCCCCACCTTTCAACCCATCCACTCGAGGGATATATGAAGAGCAGCTGTTTTTGAAGACTGAGGTAAAAAAAATATTGAACACCTCAGCCCTCTCCTTGTCTGTTGTTACCAGCCTGCCTGTATTGCACACTAGGGAGGCGATACCTTCCTGAACTTTCCTTTTCCAGTTGATATTCCTGTACAAGTATTTCTTAACTTCTTTTGCACTCCTCAGCAGGAGTGGCTCTGGCAGTGCACTGGCTCAGCTGGAGAACCTCTCCTGTGAGGAAAGGTTGAGGGAGTTGGGATTGTTTAGCTGGGAAAAGAGAAGGCTCCAGGGAGACCTCATTGTGGCCTTCCAATACCTGAAAGGAGCTTACAGGCAGGAGGGGGACCGACTTTTTGAACGGGTGGATAATGGTAGGACAAGGGGGAATGGGCTAAAGCTGAAAGAGGGGAGGTTTAGGTTGGGCATCAGGAAGAAATTCCTCACTGAGAGAGTGGTGAGGCGCTGGCACAGGCTTCCCAGAGAAGTTGTGTATGCCCCATTCCTGGCTGTGTTCAAGGCCAGGCTGGATGTGTTCCTGGGCAGTTTGATCTAGTGAGTTAGTGGTTGAGTGCCCTGTCCACGGCGGGGGTTTGGAACTAGATGATCTCTGAGGTCCTTTTCAACCCTTGCCATTCTATGATTCTATGACTCTTTATCAGTACCTGTTGTCATAGGACTAGGAGAAATGTTTCAAATTGAGAGAGGGTGAATTAAACTAGGTATAATGAGGTAGTTTTTTACAGTTCGTAGCTTAGTTTCACAGTAGCTTAAGAAGAGTCAGAAGCAACCAGTTTCAGTGTAATTAATCTAACTCAAATATTTGTGTCACTGTGCTACAGAATTTTTTATGTATGTCTCTAAGTGGAATTAATCCAGATCAGTCCATGTTTTTTTCCTAAGCTTACAAATGACGTGTATGAGGTATGTAAATCAAATGCAGAGGTGATAGTGGAACCAAAACATATGTAACCTTCTTAAAATATTTAAAGGTCCTCTATTATATGCTCTTTAATGTTGATCTAACAGTCACTTTCTCAGTTTTATCTGATGTCCAACAGACAATTAACCCTGTTGCACTGAGAATGGACTAGTCTCATCTGAACTGGACACTCCACATGAGTGGTAACATTGTACTCCTTAATTCTGATGTTATCAATAGATAAAATTTGTTAAAATGAAAGAACACATTTTTTCCTAAGATCCAAAGATCTGGCTATATAAATCCCACTACTTCCTTCTAAAGTATGTGTTGTGTTGCTAGTTTGCATGTACTTGGTGGCTTATATTATGCAGAGGATAGTTGCAATCGCTGTTCTGAAATTTAAGATGGCATATGAGAACATACTGTAGATAGTTGCAATAAATAAAAGAAAATTAAAGAGACTGAACACTTTTTAGCAGGTGGCAGATTAATATAATTATGCTATGTGCAAGTTTGTTTTCGCAGTCATTAATACGACAAACAGCTTTCCAAATTTTCCTTGACTAGAACTGAAAATAACTAAGAATGGTGGCTAAACAAAACCAGTCCCAAAAGTTATTTAGAAAATAATTTACAAAGTTAAGCTGTTGAATTTATGGAAAACTATTGTTCTCCTTCAAAACTCCACATCTTATACTCACATGTATCGCTGCATACTGATCACTTAGAAGAAGTATCGCAATTGTAAACAATGCAGTTTCTGACTTTAACATGAAGTCTAATGCAAAAGCCATTAAAAGCCACTTTCAGAGATGTTGGTGGTCTTCTGTCACTGATCCTTTCCTCCAGTTCTTTGAATATGATTTATAGTTTCAGTCTAAATACTTTTAATGGTTGACAGTTAATTTGGCTTAGTAAAAGCAAATAGGATCTTATATGTAAGTTTTCCAGCTTCATCGTATTTCCATCCAAAGAGGAAAAATTACATTACTGCAAATAGTTCCAGAGAATTTTCAACATGTTGCAGTGAGAGTACACAGTTTATCTGAAATTATGTGTTTTCATGAAAGTTATATCAGATAAATAAGATATATCAATGCAAAATACATTTTAATTTCATGTTGATCAGATTCTATGCTTCCTTTTATGTTTTAGGATTTTAAAACAGTAATTACAAATATATACGTACTTAAACTGTAATTACTTAATATAGATGTTTTGACTTGTGTGTCAGAAAATATAAATTAACAAATAGGTCTGCAATTTAAGCTGGTATAACATAGAAATAACACTTTGATATGACGCATAATGTTTTGGAGTGAAAATTCACCTGTTTTATTAAAACAAATTTCATACTTACATTTGTTAGCTACCAAGGGTAAGCTTTTGGAGTAAAAAAAAATGCATTTCTTTATTTTCCTCTTTACACTTTTTATGTTTTAGAATTTGTATACTCACCTGTACTACTCTAAAATTCATGTAATGCACACACAGAGACTTTACTGTATCCAATGTCAAAAGAAAAATTATGCTGTACACAAATAAGAAACATGAAGGTAATTTATCAGTGGCTAACAAAAAGCTATGAAACATCTCTTTCAAAAATTTAAGTCTGTATCTTTCATATATTTTTAAAATTCATAATTCCAATCAAAGAAGATTCAGGTTTCCAGGCTGTAGATGCAAATCTAAAGTGAAAAGCAATTTCAGTGACTGAAGTTATAATTCATGTAGTACATACCTGTGAAAACAGTTTTGCTTACAAATTTTGAAGATAAAAAGTATTTCATCCTAAATGTCAGTGTGAAATATAATGTCATTAGTTTGCTTGTGACTTTGACTTACAGGACAAATAAAACATGGGTTTTCCATACTGAAGATGTCAAAAGAAGATTATATGTATACATATCACATATATATCAGATAATAATAAATAGCTTATATGAATGAAAAATAAAATATCTTAGAATAGACTATTAAAAGCATCCTCTTCTAGAGAGAAAAGAATCAACTTTTAAATATTCGCAGCTATAAATTTCAAGACAGTGAGTTCTGATGCTATTGATGCTTACCTCATTTTTTTGATAGTATAAATCCAGTGAAGGACTAATGAATTTTCATCAGTCTATTCCTGGTTTTAGGATTGACTCTTATGTATTAATTGTTAAATCATTGACAGTTTATTCATACTGATCACCCTTATCTTTATCAGCATGTGAGTTGAATTATTAACCGATGTTTAAGTAGGAATGCCTTGCCTTGTCTGCATTTCATTTGAGAATGAGGTGTTGGAATTTATCGTTCTTTCTTTTTCCATAAATATTTAGAAATAGGAATTTAAATAGAACTTTANTATAATCCTGATGCTGCTACAGAATTTCGTTCTTGATATCCACAGATTTCTTATTTCACAGCACCACCTAATATTTAAGATATTTTGTTCTGAAAGTGTCTCTTGTTATCATCAGGGATCTATACTGGCTTCAGCATTTCTCAGTCAATTACAGAATCAATTCAAATTGATCAAGAACAATCAAGAACATATTCGAGAGTCTGTCTTTTGACAGTGGATGTATGTGTCTTTTTACTTTCTTTCCTTTAGCTAGGACGTCTGCTTACAAACTAAGTAAAGTGTCACATCTAAAACAAGTCCATCTCTTTATCTATTATGAAAATTTACATAAAACTTTATAGGTACCCTTTATTCCATTATGTCTGTTAGGAGTATGCAGAATGGAAGAGATGTGCTCTGGAGATTTGACTTGGATAATGTAAATACTCATGTAGATGCATTTCATATTGTCAGGGGAGGTTTATGTTGTTTTGCAATGGTAAACTGTTTTATAGTTGCATGTTTTTGTGTATTTTTCAAGAAAGCCTTGGGTTTGTAGACTAGCTTTCAGACTATTCGGTAAAATTACCTGATCACAGAATGGCAGCCACCTCCTGGGAATGGCCTAGCTTATTTCTAAAACTGACATGAAGGAAATGAATGTTTTTACTAGAAAAGGCTTCAATTTATTATGCTGAGCTGTGAAACTGCTATTTTAACAGTGTGCAAAACAAAAAATGAGTGTCATATCAACTGATGCATAAACCAACATGACTAGAACATTATTTGTGATAAAATGACTTGAGTAAACAGTGCTATCAGTGTTAACATTAGGATATCAAAGCAGAGTGTTATAAAACCTTATATGCTGATGATGATACTGTCTTTGAACTGTTCATATTCTGGAATAAATCTGAGGATACACAATAAACCAGAACAATCCTGGCACAAAATATACAAACTTGTTCTGTTGATCTCAGACTAGAGAGAATAGGTAGCTATATCCATGGCCACTGGAGTTGCTAAATTTTTGAAAAGAGTCTCGTTTTGTACTTCAATGAATAAAATTTCAGATTTGAATCCCATAGATTATTCATGAAACTCTAGCCAAAAAAAAAAAAAAAAACACCAGATAAAAGTTTAAGCAATAGCAATAAAAATGTACAAATAGAAATTCATCCTGATTTTGTCTGGGATAGAGATAATTTTCTTCCTGTTAGCTGGTATGGTGCTGTGTTTTGGATTTAGGATGGAAATAATGTAGACAACACACCAATGTTCTAGTTGTTGCTGAGCAGTTCTTGCACAGAGTCAAGGACTTTTCATCTTCTCACACTACCTTGCCAGCAAGGAGGCTGGGGATGTACAAGAAGCTGTGAGGGGACAGAGCCAGAACAGCTGCCACAAACAGTCCAAACTGATATTCCATACCATATGGCATCATGCAGATCGATAAAACTGGGGGGCAGTTGGCTGGGGACACTTTCAGCTGGTAGTGAGCAATGCGTTGTGTGTCACTTATTTTGTATATTCTTTTATGATTACTATGATTGTTTTCCCTTCCTTTTCTGTCCTATTAAACTGTCTTTATCTCAGTGAATGAGTCTGCTGTTTTTCTGATTCTCTCCCACATCCCAGTGGAGTGAGGGAGGAGTAAACAAATGGCTCTGTGGCGCTTAGCTGCCTATTGGGTTAAAGGACAACACAATATTAACAAATAATATAATGAAATGCTTGAGTATATCACTGAAGACTAATGAAAAAATGTCACAGAAAGACAATAATCTTTTCTACAGTACTATTGTACAGTAATGTCACTAGCTTTTAATATAAGTAGGTTATTTGCAAACAAAAAAAAAAGTTGCATAGAAAATTGCAGAGACTGCAGGTTTTCCTGAGAGGGAGAAATGCATATATTCAAAATATGAATACATGTGGAAACTTATAATGAGTGAAACAAATGCATCTACTGTGATTACAACTTGAGTTCTTTGGATGAACTATCCTGATATTTAATATAAGAGAGAACTGAAATGAGGACAAAGAAGGCTAGAATTCTATGTAATTGTAGTACTTTGTTGTAAAAATAGAGAATGACACCACTGTTCAGAGGGTGTCAAGAAACAAACTCCCAAATGCTTGTGAATCTTAAGAAAACACATAGTCACTGACAGATGCTAGGAGAATATAAAGCTGCCCAGCTCCCAAAGACAGGCAGTGGAGAGAGACAATAGCATATTTCAGGCTGAAAAGGCCACTTATAAAATTCTGAACATCCATCAAGAAAAGAAAAATGTGTTCATGATAAACCTACAGTTCTGCCGTAGACATCAGAGAAAGTGATTTTTTTAATATCAGCCTCAGTTGGTGCTTTATTTTCATAAGAAGTTCATTGATGAAAGTGAAAGTAGTTCAAGAACATATAGAATAACACACAGTACTGGCAACCCGAAGAATGGAAAATGCAGTTTAAGATTTGAGGTGCACCTTTTCCTAATTCACTTTATCAGATTCGATTAAAAATGTTTGGTTTTAATGAGAGTTTTGGTTTGTTCTTTAGCCACACATGTAAGGAAATATAAATAAATATGAATATAACTAAATACACAGAGAAACTACTACAATCAGAAAGCTGTTGCTAGCTAAGTGCATAGCATATGTCATGCTCTTGCAGCCTGCATAGGAAACTAGCTCTCAGCAGGGACAAAATTCAAAAAAAAAAAAAAAAAAAAAGCAATAATCAAAATGTAAGCATTCTTTTGATCATTGCAAATTTTCAGATTTCATTAACTATGAATGTTCTGGGAACTTGTTTTAATTAAATTAAGCACTATTCTTGAGAGTCATGTCATTCTTTCTAGAACAATGTTGCATTGCAGAGCTTTCAACATATTTGTTGCAAAATATTTTACCCATGGTCAACAAAATCTTTCACATACAGCCCCATGTCTTTCTTGACTTTAGTGGGTATTTCTGATCGTGCGGTAGGAACTAATATAAGATTAGAGAGATAATATTCAAACCAGAAAAACAGTGCAGACCTCTTAATTATAAGTAGTTTACAGCATCAAAACTCTGCAGCCATTCATAAAGCTGGAGTGATATGAGTCCTGCTGGTTTTGAAATTTCTTTTATTCATGTAAGTAAACTGGTTATCATCATCAATAGATAGGAAGAAGATATAGAAAATAAGTCAGTAAATAATTTCAGTTTTCCAACTGATATATTATCTGAATTACATTAAATTCCCATTTTAATTAATTGTATGCATTTTAATTGATGAAAATTGAATATATTAGCAGTAATTTAGATATTAGAACTCATTCATGAGTGGTTTCACCACCAGGTTATGATAGGTCTGTGATGGATTTCTCTTAGTTTCTTCTGATTAAGTTCTTTCACTTCATGTGGATTGTTTCCATAGTAAGAGAACACAGAATCATAGAATCAATCACAGAATCATAGAGAATCATAGAAAGATTTGGGTTGTAAGGAACATTAAAGATCATACCGTTTCAGTGCACCTGCAGGGGGTTGGGTTGCCACCCACTAGATCAGGCTGCCCAGGGCCCCATCCAACCTGGCCTTGAACACTTCCAGAGATGGGGTGTCCACAGCTTCTCTGGGCAACCTGTGCCAGTGCCTTAGCACCCTCTGAGTAAAAAATTTCCTCCTAATATCTAACCTAAATCTCCCCTCTCTTAGTTTAAAACCATTTGTCCTTGTCCTACCACTATCTACCTGTGTAAAAAGGCAGTTTCTCTTTTGTTTATGAGTCCCCTTTAAGTTGTGAGAGGTCACAATGAGGACACCCTGGAGCCTTCCCTTCCCCAGACAAAACAAACCCAGGTCCCTCAGCCTTTCTTTATAGGAGAGGTGCTCCTGTCCTCTGACATCTTCATGGCCTCCTCTGGACCTGCTCCAGCAGCTCCACATCTTTCTTGTGCTGGGGGTCCCAGGCCTGGATGCAGTACTGCAGGCGAGGCCTCACAAGGGCAGAGCAGATGGAAACAATCACCTCCCTCACCCTGCTGGCCACTCCTCCTTTGATGCAGCCCAGGATACAGTTGGCCATCCAGACTTCAACATGTACAGGATGAATTCTAGAGTCATATATTTAGCATACCCGTCTTTAAAAATGAGATCTGGACCCTTCTCTGTGGGTAATTACAGTAAGGAAAAGCTGATCAGGCTTTTAAAGAAAAGTAGCCAAGTTGTTCCTGATTTTTTTTTTTTTTTTTTTTTTTTTTTTTTTTTTTTAATTCATATTAGGTATGTTTGGAGCCCTATGAACAACCCCTAGCTTGGAAATACTGCATCTCAGAAATGACCCAAAGGTGGATACTGTTTGATAGTTACGCACATAATATTTAAAGTTAAAGTTCCTTGAGGTAGTATTTCTTTTAATGAACTTTAACTATCTGAGGATTAGAAATATCTAATGCCCAGATTCCTTGGATGACCAGAAAATAGAAGGAGACGCCTCAGATAGGAATGAATCAGTTTTGGAAAAGGCCTACCACTGTTTCCAGGAAAAGCCTAAACAACTTTTAGTGGTCAGTGGCTCAATGTCAAGATGGAGATCAAGGACAAGTGGCGTCCCTCAGGCGTCCATTTTGGGACTGATATTCTTCAACATCTTCATAAATGACATCAACAGCAGGACAGAGTGCACTCTCAGCAAGTTTGTGGATGACACCAAGCTGTGTACTGCAGTTGACACACCTGAGCGATGTAAAGTCATCCAGAGACACCTAGACAGTCTCAGGCATTGGGCTCAGGAGAACATCATGAGCTTCAACAAAGCAAAATGCAAGGTCTAGCATCTGGGTCACGGCAACCCCCGCTATCAATACAAGCTAGGAGATGACAGATTGAGCAGAGCCCTGCTGAAAGTGACTTGGGGGTAGTGGTGCATGACAAGCTGGACATGAGCCAGCAGTGTGCCCTCGCAGCCCAGAAAGACAACTGCATCCTGGGCTGCGTCAAAAGGAGCATGGCCAGCAGGTCAAGGGAGGTGATCCTGCCCCTCTATTCTGTGCTGCTGAGACCCCACCTGGAGTGCTGCGTCCAGATGTGGAGTCCTCAGCACAGGAGAGACATGGACCAGGTGGAGCACATGGTACATAATGTTTTACCTGATGCTGTCCTTCACCCTCTTTACACACATATTTCCAGTATTTCTCAAACTGTTTTGTCTATAAGAGCTTGTACTTTAGAATGCTGTGTCTAAAACAGCAGATACCTCTGAATACACCACTAAGGCCAGTTTAGAACAGCTTCATACTTCCACTTGGAGATGCCATGATGGGGAACCTGAATTGAGCATCGCATATTTCTATATCAAATTTATGCAAGGCTTAAAACTGACTGTTGGTTACAAATTGTAAGAATCTGTAATGTTTTAAACGTTATGTCTCAAGAGATTGCTCAAAACCGAGTGAAGACACGGGACACTGTGCCAGGTGGGATTGCTTAGGACCCACATCCTGTTATTGCCAAGAAGAGCAGAAGTTATGGGCCAGCAGACCAGTGAATGTTGCCCCACCAAGTATGCAGCCAGACCAGATAAAAACTCTGCAACAATTTGTCATTGTGTGGTCAACCTGCAGTGGTCAGCCTACTGTGGTCAACCTGCCACTGTCAGCCTACAATCACCAACCTGCCACCAGCAACCTCCTGGACTCTTGGACTCATGGACCATCAGTGAATCCCTGGAACACCTATCAGACCTCCTGGGTGGTGACTATTCTTGCAACCCTACCTCGAACTGTTGCTTAATTTCTGCCTTTCCATTTCACTCTGTCCTATCGCTATTCTCTCTCAAATCTTTGATAATAAAGCTAAGTTTATTGGCATGGCATTTGACCTCGTTTGTGTCTTCATTTCATCTCCTGGGATTGAAAAGAAACCTCCCCCGATTCTGGATCGGGACAGAAACTTATGTGTGAACCAACGTGGAAAGGCTTGTAAGTTAATGGAAAGGAGTTAAATGCAGAAAACGTGTATATTTAACATTCTGTTCTCTCCAGTGCCACAAGATTTTAATTCGAATTTTGAATTACAAATCTCAGATGTAGAATTGCACAGTATCAATTGAACTACAAAGGAACAGCTCTTTAAAATCTATTATGTATTCATTCATAGGTAATTTTTCACAACACATTCAGTCAATTGCTTTGTTTTACATTTTTCATGCTATTCAAGTAGGGATTAATAAAGTCAGACAAAAGAAATATATTACATTTCATTATACTACACTCTTGAAAACTGCAACATTATGGCATTCAGTCTAAGTTGAACATCTGCTGGAAGATATTAAAGGGTCTATTTTTCTTAACATTCTGCAAGGACTTAGTAAGGCAACACTGACTATGTCAGCTATCAAAATCAATGTTGCTTAAAAATCTGCTTAGAACTGTCACCAACAGAATCAAGGACTGTCCAGAAAAATAATAAAACAAAAAAAATATCTGAAAGACAGCACTACTCTTCTCTCCCTTTGGCTGTCATTTTAAATTGATTTAGCTTTTGGAGCAGGAAATGGGTAAAAAATTATTTAAGGAATTACCACAAGTTAAGTTGTTATAAAAGAATAGCTGCCAAGGCAAAAGTTCAAAGAAAAATAGTAAAATAAAATGCAAAGATGAATCCATTAGACAGCATAAAGCTGTCATTAAGATAAGATCTTTGTCATTGTACTTAAATTTATATATTTTTAGAACACAAGTGTTTGGATTTGAGCATCAGGTTCATTAATGACATACATATGCCAGCTTTTCTCATGGCAGCCTTCCAAGGAGAGTCGTTCAAGATTCAGTGGGTAATTACTTCATCTCTGGAGTGAAGAACAGCATAAGTAGGTAAAGACTGATCAAAGGGGAACACCAACGCTATCAGAGAAGATCTCTTCAGCTCTTATATAGCACCTTGTGGGGACAAACACTAACAGCATACAGGATTTCATCAGAAAGAGTGTGACTAGCAGGTCAAAACAGTCATTATTTCCCTTCACATCGCACTAGCAAGGCTATATCTGGAATATCAGATCCATTTTGGTACTGCTTTGTACAAGATAGAGGATGTCAAACTGGAGAAAGTCAAGTGAAAAACCACAAAGTTGGTAAGGAGAATGGAGCACGTGCCATGGTAGGAGACTGAGGGAACGGATCCAGCTTTGAAATGAATCATGCTTTGAGCAGAAGGTCAAACCAGATGACCTTCAGTGGTCTCATCCAGGCTGAATTTTACAGTGATCCTATGATTTCCAAAATTAATTTCAAATAGCAGACCTTCATGGGCCCTGCATAGAAGGAAAAATAAATATACCCTATGGAGAAGAGATGCAGATAAACTCATTCCATAAACTCTCAATAGGGCATCCCTCCCTTTTTGTAGGCAAGGGTTGCCAGCTTAGGGAGACTGCAAGCATTGTACTTTATGTCATCCATGCTTATGAAATACTTCTACAAATCAGTTAGGCATTCCAAAACATACTCTGTTCTGCTATGATTTCCATCATTGACAAATGCTCATAGAGTATTTCTCATCTGACTCTCTTCATGCCTCTTACTCTCTTTGTGTCACACATTTTCTTATCCAACAAAGCCATGCTGGCAACTCTGACAGTCTGAGTGCACACAGTCCAAAGCTAACAAGTGAAGCTTATCAGAAGATACCCTTTCTTTCTGCTTCTGATCAGAGAACTTGAACTTTGGTCCCTTTATCTTTTATCAAAACAAATGTTCAAATGCTTTGAAGTACAGCAGCCTCAGGAGTGCCGCTATCAGCTTTTCTCAATCATACATGGCCATGGCCATTTTCTCAATGCTTTGTACATGGTGGGGGAAAGCACTGCTTAAATGAGACAAATATGAAAATATTACAATACCCTTTTACAGCAAAATCATACAAAAAAAAAAAGAAAAAGGAAGATTCTGCTGAGACCAGAAAGTTTGCAGCACTTAAAAGGATGCCCTTGAACAATTTAAGAATAGTCAGGCTGATATGATGGATACAGTACAATTCAAAGATGAATTGAAGTAGGAGACTTAATTAAACCTTTATCAGAACTGCGAAAAGTCTTTTTAGACAAAATGTATTGTTTCATTTGGAGTGAACTTGGTGTTTAAAATTGCATATACAACCATAATATTTTCCTTTATTTAGGGTCTCATCTTTCAGGATGTTTTGTCAGGCAATATCTGTAATTCAAAGGTGAGGAAGGAATGCTCACTGTTTTTTACAGTGTTCAGCATCTTAAAGAATTGGCCTGCATACTACGTCTAACAATGTTCTCTCTTTCGATAAAGGGGAAAAGTTATAATCATATATGCAGAAGATAAATTTGCACCATGCCTGTTATTATTTAATGCACAAAAAAAAAAATCAAAGCAGAAGCATCTTATGGGCATCTATTATATGACAGTCTAGACTGATAAAAAGTACTGAGAAAAACAACAACAACAAAACACTGATTGGCAATGTGGGACATGCCAAGTGAACAGTGGAAGGGAGGAAAACGGTGCATGCCTTATAGAGGAAATTTTCTATGCCTTCCAGCCAAGCAGGAATGGAAGCATAAATGTCAGAAATATTTGATGCAGAAATCATCACTTAGCGCTGCTATCGGTCTAGAAAAAAAAAATGGTGAAAAAGAAGTAACCAAAAATAAAATTAAAATAAAACAACAGAAGCGAACATTAATGATACATCAGAGGCCTTAGAGGAATAAAATAATTGTTTAAAAAACACTGCCAGCAATATTTCCCTACTTTGGGATCATATTTATCTGTTAAATTAGTATTTATACATATTTTGCCGTAGAGAATGAAACACTAACAAAAGTGAGGGAATATTGTAAAATATGTTGTAGAGAAAGTCTGTAAATACTGTTCATAACAAATGGCTCATAATAAGATGGAATGCAATGTATTTTTGTGCGTAATCATTTAAATAACGCAAGTGAGCTTTCATCAAAATTAAAACCCATATTCTCTCACTGTTTTTTCTGTTAAACAATGCATTTCCCATTGACTTGTAAAATTCATGTTTTCTTTGTTGATGTGCAGCTTTTAACAAACACTAAATCAATTTTGAGTTGCAAAATTTATGAGTATTTTCCTGATCACACACTTGGATATTAACTTCATTAAATTCAATGTGTCAAAGTTCATAAGCCATCAATATTTGTGTCTATGTAAACAAATGGAAGAAACATTTGACTAAAGAAACAAAAGTGTGTGCAGAAGGTTTTCAAAAGAACTCTAACAAAGAAAATAAGAAAATCATACTGTCTCTTCTGCTTTCACAATATTAGGACATTCATGTCTCTATTAAACACTTACTAATCCATTTCACAACAGGATATCACAAAGACTATTCAATGAATATGAGTGAATATCAGTTCATTATGTTATTAAAAAAACACAAGCCATGGCCTTAGAAGAATATATGAGGATATTTTTATGTGCTCCAATAGCAGAACTAACTGCAAGCATCCTAACCAGAAGGATAACAATAGAATTATTTGCTAATGAACAGCATGTGCAGGCTTCTCAGGAATAATAAATATGTGGACTATGTAATACTATCCCTTGAGTCCTGTCACAGACTACTATTGGTGCAACTCCTGCCAGATTTTAAGAGCCAGTGTGGAATGATTCCATGTCCCTGTGCTTTTCAGTAACAGTTTCATTCTGGGTACTAACTAGTAGTGATAGTAGCAAAATTTCTAAATTAGTCAAAATTTGAATGTCTCCAGTAAAATTTTGAAAAACTATTTTATCAGTTACAGTTCTTCGGAGTTTTTTGTTTCATTGTTTGTTTGCTTCCTATCAATGCATTTAAATATTGATAGCATCTATTTTAGTGACAGCTATGTATAAATTACAGACAATGCATTTTGGAAATCGTCTATCAGATTTTTATTTTAACGAGGCCAGTATATGAAAGGTCTATGAGTTAACATTTTATAACCTGAAATGAGTAGATGTAGACAGTGACATTTTGTGATCTATCTAGCTTGCCGGAGTCAGAGAAAAACAATACATATATCAAATTAAAATGAGACAACAGCAACAATCACAATTGTTATATCTGTAAGATAACTATATGCCATTCATTTTCAATATTTTGAAGTGAGATAGCTGTGAGGATATTTGAAAAGAGATTTCCTGTCCAGATTTTAATACAGTTAAGTTCATCTTATGGGATGTAGAAAAAAATATAGCAGATTATTAATGCCGTATAACTTAAAGCTTCAAAGAAGACATTGATGGAGCTATTCCTTTAATGAATTTGAACATTTATGTTTCAAAGGGACTAGTCTGTTGTAATTATTTGTTAAGGAGGACAAACAGCATCCAGCGACTAGCAATAATTCCAGAAAAATGAAAGTCTTCATGCATGAAAACAATTCAAAGGAAATACTGAACCTTCTGCTTATTTAGTAGAGGTAAATTAATTCATGTAAACGTTGTAACTTCTGCAGTATTTGAGAGGTTGTATTACAATTTTACTAGAAAAACTCTGTAAGACATTATTTACCAGCTAAATCATTGACGCCTTCTGATGGCTCAGTTCTTAACTGTTTCTTTTTTCAGTTCCCTTTCAACCCATTCGTATGCTATCCATTACTTGTTGCAGAAGGCTAAGGAACATCATATGGAAAAGGGAAAGAATATGTATACAGCAACATATTTATCCTTAATACCCAAATTAATGAAATTTCTATGAGAAAATAACAGGTCTCTGGCTGTGCAACTGGACCCTTTTAGTAATTTGCCAGTTCTTAACTCATTCCATAGCTCATATTAACCATGATCACACAAGAAAATATCCAGGGTCCCTGCTTATAGGAATCGGTCTGGGTACTTTAGTTATTTGAACAGTCACATAATCAAATACAGTTCTCTATTATTTTAAACTAAAATGATTTTATCTAAAAACAAGATGAACCAGAGTCCAAATCTGGTATACATGCTACTGCGTAATCAAATTCTGAGCAAAGTTCATTGTAACGTAAACAAACTGAATATGGCACACAGAAACAAAACAAAACCAAAACAAAAATAAAAGAAATTAAAAAAAAAAAAAAAAGAGAAAAAAGGAGAGAGAGAAAGAGAGAAATTATGTGAGTTAACCTGGCTCAGAGAAAAAGAAAACTTATTTCCTCACTGAGCATTGTCTCTTCTGTCACTTCTCAGGACAATTTTCTTTGTGACACTATTTAGGTCTACTTCTATTCAAATTATTTCCTCAATATTTTGTTGTTCATCTGTAAGATCTCTGAAATAGCAGAGTATTTTGTAAATAACCAGCTGTACTTAATAAATAATAAAAGTCAGGAAAAATTGAATTCATTTTAAATCCATTTGCTGAAGTCCATAAATATTAAGTTTTATTGTAGGAGTTTGTGAGAGTTTGTAAGATTAGAGAGAGAGATTTAAAAAATTCTCTGCAGTCTTTCGCAGATAACTCATGTAATCAGGGCAGAGTACTCAATGAAGTGAGTGAGATCTGTACACTGCCTATTGTAACTACCTGCAATATGTTTCTCAAATGTATTGTCACTTTCAGAAAAGAAGATGAATGGCTTACATGACTGATAATGATATGCAGAAACTTACAGTGCTAGATGACTAGTTCAAGTACCCAAAAGTGGAATAGAAAATATTTCCATGGTTGTCTGTAGATACCATACAAAGTCAGAGGTGCTTTTTGTACAATTTGCTCATTGTTTATTAGTGCAATTACGACTTGAAAAGACAGCAAAACATCCAATGTTAACTTTCAGTAAGTGTTGTCATTTACTAGCAATAAATCAATGTGGACTGAGTTCAGTAGCCTGCCCTCCTATGCTGATAACTCAGCAAACACACAGAACTAACTGCTTTACATCTCTCCTGGCATTTTGACTAGATGTGAAGTCTGAAACTTAAGCCTTCAGAATTTCAAAGAAATATGCTCAGAAGAACTTAACACCTTAATATTTAGGTGTCAGTCATGAATAAGCATTTAAATGTGGGTTAATAGCTCATATCAGAGTCAAGCACATGTGCCACGGAGTACAGGGTTTACTGCCACCAGTCATTCTGTGTTGCATGCATCTCACATTGTCCATTTTAAGTAGTAAAGTCACAGATTAATTCTTTCTATCTCCAGTCAGAAGAACAAACATTTAGTATCCTTTTACCAAGGACATTCCAGAGTAGGCCTTGAGGAAGATATTCATCAGGATATTTTGTGTACATGGCCAGCTTGGCAAGAAAACTCAAGGTCCATGCACCTCAGCTGAATTACCTCCATTACTATACTAAAAATCATGCCCTACGTCAAAAAGATCCTTGCCCAGTTGAGTCCCTTTCCCTGAATATGCATAATAGTGGAAGTATTGAGTCAGAAATATTATAATTGTATGTAAATTAATAACTAATAATTGTAAAGAGGATGTGTTTGGAAAATTACTATGTTTGCAAGATTTGTGTATAAACATAGTACAGACAGAGCCACTCGGCATGCTTGGTTTGTGGGAAACCACCAAGAACCCAGGCTTGCAAACTTGAAACAAATGAGCAGTGTCTCTCCCGAGTGTGCAATTATAGACTTATTGCACACCAGGAGACAAACAGTAATGCATCCTGTAAATGTTCCTCCTGTCTGAAGTATCATGGTTTCCAATAACCGTGATATCTGTTGATATGTTAAGTAGATGATTACCTAATCTGTGAGAAGTTTCTGAATAGATTAATATCACACAGGATTAAATGATATGTCAGTTTTAAAAGAATAGCGATGTTTGATCATCAGTTGTTACTGGTCATCAAAGGAATATGACCTTGAGGGCTGAGTAAAATCAGATACAGAGGTAGTAATTAAAACAAAGGATAAATATTCCATGTATGTAGAACATACTTATGTACTAATTTTCCCATGTGACGTTGAAAACCAGCAAAGAAAGATCAAGGTGCAGGACATGATAGAAACATTATGAACCTGAAGAAGCTCCACCATCATCTTCATACTTTACTCAGCAAAGTGAAGGAGAAATTTTAAAGAATTTTTGAACTTACACTAAAATTGTACCATTATTGAAAACCATATTGAATTTTGTTCCTGTCTGTCAATAATGATGCTTTAATACTCATAAAATTATTCATAAATCTATTTTACCAAAATATATCATAAAAGCTTTGTAGATGGAAATTAACAAACTCCTGTTCTTCCAGTATGGCCAATTAAGAATTTCTGCTGAGACAAATTAGAAATCCCCATAGCAGGAAACAGTCACTCCGACAAAGAGAGGGCTTCCAATTTATAGTAACACACAGAAGAAATTAAAAGGATGTAGAGATACACTGATGAATAGGCTTACTCAATGCAAGAGGGGACAGTACTGCAAAGCTAGGAATAAAGTCTGTACCTTCTGAACTTATAACAAATATTTCATCCACTGGACAACCACCCAAAAAATAATATTAAAAAAACCTTCAAATTTTTAGCCTGGTTTTCTGTTATTTACACAATCAAAATAACAGGATCAACACTAAGTGAGAAACTGTCAAAAGAAATATGACTAGGGACCAAATAACTCTGTTATTTAACAGAAATTTAAACATATTCTGTTGTCAAAATTTGTTCAACAGGAGGCAGAAACTATTTAGTTCTGTTCCTGTCTTATAGAATCAACATGCTGGCAAATGTGTTTTGTGTTTAATTAAATGATTGCACATTATAGCTAAATTAAAAATAATTACAATTTGATTAGCTTTAAATTAATGGCCTGAGAGAATTCACCTTTGTTTAGACTATGCTATTATTAAGAGAAAAAATATTTTCCAGAAATGGTTGATTTGATGAACATGGAAAAATATCTCATGTAATTAGATGGTCAAGGACAGAGCAACATTACATTGAGCTGCAAAGCAAGTCTAGTGGGACATGCAGCAATAGCAGTCCAGTGACACAGACTCATTGTTGCTAGGAGCTTTGATATCAGCCAGAAATATGCTGAGAAAATTAATTAGGGAAAAATCATTACTGAAGACATAATGTCACTGATCTTCATTACCCATGATCCAAAAAAGGACTCTCTTAATTTGATAAATTTTGCTATTAATATGGAAACATAGATTCATGTTTGCATAATAATAATTTATTTCACCAGTTACTGACAGCATCCTTGGAAATTACTGTTACAGCCTGGAAGTGTAGCAAATTATGGAAATCATAATTACCCAAATTGAGCTAATTTACAAAGAAGAGAAAATATGCAGGTTTTCTACCCTAGTTTGTTTCTTATCAATGTGAATATAATATAAATATTTCTCTCATTAAATATGCTTATTTATTTCATTGGCTTATATTGACACACTTGTGGTTATACTATAAAAATTTTCTTCTAAGTCTCTGTTGTTGTCTTAGAACAAGACTATTCAGCTTCAAAGTAATAAAAAGAATAACACTTATTTCACCTCAGAAATCTTGACCTCTACTGATAAAGAAGAAGGAAAGTCATCTTCTGTTTAGGCATTAGTACATCTATGACACACTTACTCTGCTTCAGTATAATAACCTAGAATAAGAGTGATACTTGTGTAGCCACATTATCTCTATGGAAGCCCACGACAGCTGTGGTCTCTGCACTTGGACAAGACCAAATGTCCTAAAAAAATAATTTCCTGAAGGAACCAGGGATAAGTTTTCCCAAGACATGAAGCAAGACATAGTAGGATTTACTTACCAGTCAAGTCCATTGTGATAAGGCAAGTCTGAGGTCAAACCTGGAAGTCCATAACTCATATCAGTGTGTGAATCAAGAGTGTACACAACCATAGGTGGGCATATCTGTATGGCTGCAACATCATAGCCTAGGATAGGGGCAAACATGCAAGTCCCAACTTACAAACATATCCCGTGTGATAGAAGAAAAGCCACAGATGAGGCTTCGTAACAGAGCTACTTGGTGTAGTTGATCCTATGAGGTTTCCTCCGAACTTGAATGTATCTAAGACCAGCTAAAGCTTCTGAAACGTCCCTGTTATAAGTGAGCTGGTTTTGAGTGTGGGCAGAAAAATGCATGCAACAACAAGGAGGAAATGTTCTCAGCTCCCTGACAAGAACCCCCTGCTGTCATCTCCTGTGTGGACTGAGCAAGTCCAGCACCCTCAACCTGTCCTCACAGTGCGAGTTAACAGTCATGAATATGGTGGGAAATGCTTGCAGGCAGTTTTACCAAATCCAATATATAAATAATGTTAATTTTTCTAAAATATCACTTAGCAGCTTCAGAACCTCTGGGTGTACTGTTCACATGAGTAAACAAGAGAAAAAAAAAAAAAAAAAGTGGGTCAAG
>VXAV01008713.1:0-14380 GCA_013399715.1 Alectura lathami | reverse complement strand
GAGCCAGGAATGGGGAAGGAGGTGGCTGGGCAGGTTTTTTTAGAGCAAAATAGCCAGCTGAAACTATTGAGCAGCAAGCGGTGGATGTTGATTTGCTCTGACAATGCAACAAAAGGCTTAGTTCAGGCTGCCTGTTCTGCTCAGATGCAAAAAGCAGCTTGGAGCTCCCCAGCCACCTCCAGGCTCAGGTCTGGGTGGCATCTGCAGCAGTGATGGAGGGGGTGCTGGTGCTGATGGGCGGGGTGCTCTGCCCTGCTCCCTGTTCTGCTGCGCGGTCCTGGGAGTGAGCCCGCTCTGCAAAGGGCTTTGGTGTGGAGGCTCCGTCCTCTTCAAATTCCCCGTTAAAATAAGACCTTAAAGTGATTAAAAGACTGGTTCTTCTAGTGCTAGCCTGCCTTGTCACGTGGACTTGTTGGCCGTCTGCTCCATGGTGCCAGTGCTTAGTCCCAGAGTGTTTGGTCGGCATCTGGTTGCCCCGCGCAAGCTGCGTGTGGAGGGTGGGGCAGCGATTCTGTTCTGACTCCTGCACTCTGTTCTGAAACCGAGCTTGGTGCAAACAGGACTTGTCAGTTTGTCACAGCAGACAGCATCTCTGGCTGGTGTAAATTGAGGTGGGAGGGATCAAAACCATGCTAAATGCAGCCAGGTGCGAGGAGCAGGGGCTCAGCATCTGTGCTTTGAGCCACCGTTTGGTTAGCGGAGCGTTAACAGGTGCTGAGAGGCTGAAAGGGAGATGGAAGGAAGGACAGGTAGTGATTGAGAGCTTATAGACGTGTTTACCTGTCCTGCTTGTGTGTTGCATTGTTTTATCTTATCCCGAGCATTAAAAGCATATTTGGGTTGAGGTAAAGGAAAGGGTGAATCCTCACTTTTTTTTTTTTCCAGGCTGTGGGTTTGTCTTTGTCTGACCACAAGCAGTACCTGGCCATGTCATTAGTTCCTCAGGAAAGGAGTTGCAAGTTTTATAAGGTTTTGGCATTCCTACAAAAACAGTAGGAGAGGGTTGTGGGGACTTGATGAGCTGCGTGATGTTCCATGCAGAGCTACAGAGAGACCGGTTAGCTGAATGATGGTCAGGAAAAACTGATGTCAAACGTAACATCTCCACAGGAAGCAATTAGGGTGACTGCATCGTTAAATTACACGCCTGCCCAAAGTGGAGGGTTTCTATGAGCTCCTCGGAATTGATTCTCAAGTGTGTTTTAAGGCCTGCAAGCTAAAGGAGCGTCTTTAAAGAGAGCATTGTGTTATTTAAAGTCAGAGATCGGATCTGAAGGGGGGAGCTGGTGGGTGCTGCTGGTGCAGCAAAATGCGTGGCTCTCCACAGGCGAGCAGGCTGACGGAACCACTCCAAGAAACAGGTCTTCCTTCAGACTGGGCATTCTTTTGCATAACCCCTTTCTCTTTTCCTGCCTAGATTAACCCTGGAAGTAAAGCAGCCCTGGCCAACCTGTGCCCAGGAGACATTATTCTGGCAATTAATGGGGAGAGCACAGAAGCCATGACGCACCTGGAGGCACAGAACAAGATCAAGGCGTGCGTGGAGCAGCTGCTGCTCTCCGTGAGCAGGTGGGTGACAGCTCGGGGCCGTGCCAGTGTTGCTCGGCGGTGTCACTGCGTGGGTGCTTCGTTCTGTTTGTGCTCCTACATCAGTTTTGCTCGGTGCTTCTGCAGAAGGCTTGCAGCTGGCCCCAGAGCAGGCGTGCTGGGAGATGCAGTTCTGGGTGCATCCCAGTGCAGTTGCTCCATGGCTTTTAAAAGCGGTGAGACAAAGCTGTTCTTGAAGGGACACTGATGCAGTGTGCGGGTCCAGCTTGTGTGTGCATGTCTGGATTCTCACTCGCACCTTGCGTGGCTCCCGCAGACTGAGCTCGGTTGGACCCTATAGACCTCCTACAGGGTCCTATAGACATAATCAGGAGCAGCACTGGGATCAAAATCCCATTTGGGAGAAGCCTCCCATTCCATTGGCTCCTACCCATCATTTCCAGTGTCTGTTCCATGATATATATTTGAACCTGCAGCCAAATACACATGTGGGGTTTTTGTTTCTTAATATTTCAAAGCGAAATGAAAGTTTGTTTTGGTTTTTTGCTTTCCATTAAAATTGATCTTCTGGCTGGAGGCTTCTAATGCAAGTCACAAATGATCTAGTCAAAAGGAGTGCTCCTTATAAGGCTCGTAAAGTATTAAAGTGACTGCTGTCTCTAGATTTAAATAAGTTTGTCCTAATTGTCCACTTCAGATTAAGAAGGCATTTCCTGCTATGAAAAGCTGCCTCTTGGTGTTTGTTCTTCTCTTAGGAAACATGCAACTTCTGACTGGCAGCCTGGCTCCAGAGCGTGGTGCAGCAGCCCTGCTTGGCACACAGGGAGTGCTGCCGTAGATCAGAAATGTGGTTTTGTTCCTGAGAGCTCATTGTAGAGGCACTTGCAGTGCGTGGCTGCTGCAGGGGACACTGAGCTCAGCCTGTGCCGTGGAGGTTGTGTGGCTGCTTCTTTAGGAAAGAATGGGAGGGGAAAATAAAACAAAAAACCCTTCATCCAAGCGGAATTTCACCTGGCCAAGGAGGGTTGCCCCGCTTCCCCCAGGAGCGGTGTTCGGGAGCCTGTTTGACGCAGATGGAGCTGCAGGTATTCCTCTTCACCCTGAACATGGACACCGTGCTGGCACTGCAGTGGTTCTGGAGCTGTCAGGTGCGCTGTAGTCCTGCTGTTGATCCGCATCCTGGAAAGCAGGTGCCTTGTTCTGAGCCGAAGCCTCTTGTCCCATTTGGGTGTTCCATAGCACAGGGCTCGCAGGCAGCGCTGTTGGCTGGTTTTGCTCTTGGGAAGCAGGTTGTGTGGGCCTGCGTTCTGCTGGTGCTTGTCCTGTCGTCTTTGGAAAGTGGTGCTTGACCCCTGCTGGGATCGCACTCGTGGTGGCAATGGTCGGTGCCAGCGGTGTCTTGGAAGTGGCTGTCACCTCCTGAAAGGCGATGTCTTTGGAGTCTACATAATTGCAGGTTCTTGAAACCACTGGATGGATGCAGGCAGCAGCTGGGGGTGATGGAGGAGTGCTGCGTGTGGCTGGTTCAGCTGCAGGGTTCTTCAGAAAGTAAACGTCTTGCGGGGCCCCGAGAGCTTTCTGTAACTCCTCCTGATAGGAAAAACTGAACAGCTCATTGTCTCCGCAGCGAGCAAAGCAGCTCCAGCGACACGTTACGCGTTTTATTTTTAGTCTGGCCCAGGATGAGCGCTCGGTGACACAGCTCTTGGCCTCCTCCCGTTTCCCCAGTGACCTGTTGGATCCAGAGGGCCCTGCCCAGCCCTTAGTCACTGCTGGAAGCACGTCAGGACGGCTTTCGAAGAATGTGACCCCGCGTGTGTGGGGCCATGGGGATGTCCCACAGCGTGCCATACTCATGGAATGGCTTGGGTTGGAAGGGACCCTAAGGATCACCCTAAAGATAGCTGCGGGTCTGCTCCAGACTCTGCTGTGGGACCAGTTCGGGGTAAGGGGCTGCTCACTGTGCCTTCCCCTAAAGGATGGGGGCATCCCCCCCCCCCCCCCAAAGAGTGCTTCCCAAGCAGTGCCCCCTCTGCACACCCCCTTTGCCAAAACATATCCTGCAGATCACTGACAGGGAGTTGTTTGAAAGCCAGTGAGGTGTGTCTGAAATGTCTGAAATAACAAGCTCTCTTGTCTCTCTTCTAGCACCAAGTTCCGCGTGTCTTTGGCTGTTTTACCAAACAAGGCTCCATCCTGCTCGGGGTGGGCAGAGGGGAGGCAGTGAGCCTGTCTGTGAAGGGTTTCCAGGCTTCTGGGCTTTTTTCCATCCCGCGCCCTTTTGCAGTGAACTCTTGACGCTGTGTTGCTGAGATGAAAACAAAACCAACCTTGTTACACAGTCTGCACTCAGTAAATGGCCTTTGATTGAAAGTTCAGTAGGAAAGTTGGAATGGGTGAATGCCACGCAGGGAAAAACAAGGAAGAGTTGTCGGCCATCCAGTGGGGCAGGCGATTGGACCTGGGAGTCCTGATGGTCACTTGACCTGCCTGGGGTTTGGGCCCGCTGGCGGTGCGTACAGCCCTTTGAATGCGATGGGAGGTGTTGGTTATCAGTTACCAGGTTCGCCTGGTAAAGCCAAGGGTTGGGGCTGTGCAAGGGCTCAGCACCGTGTCTGTGGGGTAGCTCTGCTCATTCTTCACTAATCAGGATTGTTTTTTTTTTATCCCTGCTCTGCCCTTTATCATGAGGTTCAGCTGCTTGTGGAGCAGATCTGTTTCTCATCCCAATTCTCTAATGCCCTGGCTGGATTTCTTCCTGGCTGTGTTGGGGTTAACGATGCTTGAGGAGCAGGGGAAATGGTGGCAGTGGGGAGATGGGGTGGTTTGGATGCCCTGAATCACCTGCTCCTGTGCCAGCTTTCTCCATCTAGTCCCAGGGTGAGGTGCCAGGATTTTCCCTGCCTGTCTGCAGGAGCGAGCCAGTGCCAGGTACCACGCAGCTGTTTGGAGAAGGTCGATGCTATTGAGCATCCCCTGGGGGTTATTGAGCACAGAGATGTGTGCAGGTCCTGGGGTTTAACTGCAAAATCTGTCTGACTGGAGGCCTGGGGTTTTGGAGCTTTAAGTAATGCAGGTGGATGAAGGTGATTGCAGGGTAAACACTGTTCTCTTTTCTGACTGCAGTTGTCTCTGAGGTACACAAATGATGAAATTCCATGTCAGGAAAGGAGCATGTGTGTTTATTCCTGTCCTGAATAGCATGTTTATTTCTCTGTAGTGTGCGGACAGGAGTTTGCATGTGGCATGAGGCTGGTATTTAAAAAAAAAAAAAAAAAACCTTTGCCTTCCCACTGCAATCCAACTGCAGCCCTTTCTTTGGTGGTGATCCTGGCTTTCTTTGGTGGTGATCCTGGGGCTGAGTGGGAGCTGTNACTGCAATCCAACTGCAGCCCTTTCTTTGGTGGTGATCCTGGGGCTGAGTGGGAGCTGCAGGTTGGCATCAAGGGTCACAGGGCTGTTGTGTGAGCAGGGACACCGTGGCCCTGTGCTGTGCTGAGGCTGCAGCACGGGTTCTGCCCACTCCTGCTCATCTCAGGGATGGGATTTCTCTGGAAGCAGCCTTCCTGGAAGAGGAATCCCAGTGATGAATCTACTGGGCACGCAGCGCTGGAGCTTCACGTTGCTGACTTTCTGGAGGCTCCCCTGGCTCTGTGCACATTTCTCTTGGTGCTCTGGCGGCCTGAGCTGTGGATGCGTTACAATGCATGATGCACTCTTACTGGAAACTTGAGAACAACTGGAAAAGTGAATCACAGCTTCCCCTCTGGAGCCATGCGAGGACTAACGGAGGGGAAAGCCAGCAGCTTTCCAGCACCCAGCTCCATGGGAGCAGCTTGAGCCAAGGAGAGCGAAGGCAGAAGCAACCCCGCAGCCTGTCCATGTGTGCCCTGCTTGAGCCAGGTCCGCCTTGCAGAGCTGGTGCCAGCCCCGTTAATGCAGCAGGGGCTGATCCTGCAGCCAGCACGGTGAGCTTCAGCACCCTGAGCATCTGCTGCAGCTGCTTCTGTGCTCAGCTCCTAGCAGGGGATGGCCCTATGGGCAACAGGAATCACCTCTGCGGCTTTGACTGTAACAGTGTGCCAGGAGATGGGCAGGAGCCTGAAGTTCCTGCCTCAGGAGGGACCAAACAGGTCGGGGTGGATCGCAGCGGTGTGGGCACAGTGAGAGGTGGTGCACTACTGTCACCCGCTGTCACCTGCATGGGAGTGAGTGGCACACGCTGGGCTGGGCTGAGCTCCTGAGCACTGCACGTGAGTCTGTAACGGGGTGGAGGAAGGGGAGAGCCAGCAAGATGCAGGAATTCCTGCAGCTTGGAAGTGATTCTCTAAGTGCAGAGAGCAAGACTCGCAGATCATTACCAGGTGAAAAAACATTTCGGTAAAATATGAGCATATGCAAGTAATTTTTGGAAAATGATACGGAGTCTTTTAGAAAACAAATTGTAGGATAAAAGGTGTCTGCAGCTTTCTTTATTTTCTTAGTTTTGTCTTGTTAATGAGTCTGTTTCCCACGCAGCCCCACTTGAAGGCCAAGGTAAAGTTATTTTTCTTAGGGTTGTCCTAGCAGCCATTAAAATAGAGCAGAGCATTGTTAATGCAGAGTAATGATTTCCACATAGCTGACTCTAATCCCCTACAACACCTCTGAGAACACATTTCCTGTCCCTGTGCCGTAAATTAAACAACTTGGAAGATGTGAGCGCGGTGTCTGATCCCTCACCCATTGTGTTGCAGGAGCGTGATCAGCTTTGCTGCTGCCCAAACACAGAGCTGTGCCCTTGGCAGCACGGGATGCCTTGGGGTGGCCGTGGTGACCCTAAGGTGCCCGGCAGGGCTCCCCTGGGCTCCCTCCCCAGTGCTGGGGGTGTTGCTTTGGGTTAGCTTGTGCTCCCCTGGGAGCGGGGGAGTCTCTGAGTACGAACACTCACCAAGCTTCAGGAGGCTTTAATCCCCCTTGGGTAAGGCTGGTTGCTTCCCCAGTCCCCTCTGCTTCTCAGTAAGTCTTGGAAAATGTCAGCTAGTACCTAAATTGTGCCATAGCGGTTTAATTTCAGAGCAGTGCAGCTGGGGTCAGTCTGGGGTTGCTCCGGCCCTTGCTGGAAGCTGGCAGGGCTGTGTTCTGCTAGCACAGACAACTTCTGGTTGCTCTAAAGCAGTGACGGTGAAACCTCGGAGCTTAATCATGAAAGCCACCAACTGTGAGCGGGCTTCCACCTGCGGGCCTGCAGTCTGGCCGTGTCTCACTGAGCAGACAGGTACACAGCGCTGGGAAGTGCGTGGCTGGCCGCATTCCAGCGCAGGCGTGGGATCCGTGTCGGTCGGCGTGTGGTGGACGGGGAGGTTCTGGCGGTGCTGATGCAGAGGGAATGTGCCGCTGCTTATCGCTCTTATCTGCTGGAAGCAAAATGGCTTTGTGGATCTCGTTTCTTATTTACTGGCAAGTTGAAATCTTTGGGGATATTTTTTTTTTTAAGCTGTATTTGGCATGTGGGCTGTGGAGCTGCACAAACAGGAATGTTATAACCGCCCGCTTCTCGTCGGTGGTGCGAGCAAATGTCGGGCTGCGTCAGTGCACGGGGAGAAAGCACAGAAATCGCAGTGATGGCCTCTGCCAGTGCAGTCAGGCATTCTCATTGCTCTGGGCCTCCAGATGAAATTCTCAATGTGGAAGCAATATACACAGCACTAGGTGATGGCATGTGGAGTCGGGGTTGTTGGGAATGCTGCCATTCCCAGGAAGGCTGGCTTCCTTTGTCCCAGCAAACAGCAGTCTGGGAGACCAATTTATAAAGAGACTAAAATCGAACAGTTGTGGTAGAGGTTATCAGAACAAGACATCTAGCTATGGGGGGGAAAAAGGCAAGTTCTTCCATGTTGAAAAAGCAGTGGTGGTGAGACTGAGCAATGTTTTGGAACAAAGGCTTAAATCCTCGAGGGACTGGTCCAAACTGCATCCGAAAAGCAAAGATTGCAGTGTGAGTCTTGTGTCTTCAGTGGGTTCTGGATCAGGCCCTGAGTCTGTAGAGTAGAGTTGTGTGCTGATGGGCTTCGGTATGAAATGCTGAGGGTAAAACTCTGCATTGCAGACTCCTGGGTTCAAGCTGTGCTCCTTGTTTTTCATACTTGGACTCTGCAGATAATTAAACCCAAACTGCACACGGTGCGTGGCAGGGGCAGAGTCCGAGGAAGGGCGCTTGGCTGCAGCGAGTGATCCGTGCCTGCTGGAGCAAGAACAGTCTTCGTTACGTGGTGGGCATGCAGCCTGGGAGGTTAAAGCCGGGAATGTGTTCTGTGTGCTGGGCTTCTGGTCTTGCTCTTCATCCCCAACGAGGATGAGAAGCAACAGAGCAGGTTGTTGTCTGTACAGGCACCAGCCTGTGGCTGGTCGTGTGTTGTTGCCTGTGTGGAACCAATCTTGCTCTGCTCCCGGTTTGGTTCCTGAGCTGTTTGTACTGACAAGCAGCGTGCAAGGCTGAAGGTGCATTTGTGAATGGAGACTGGGTCTTAGGGCTTTCCCTCTCCGGCATCTGTGGTGAAAGGGTCGAGGTTATTCATACAGGGTCGTACAAGCCTTCTCTCTGGAAAGCAGTTGTTGTTCCTGCTGTGTTCTGGTATACAGTTTTTGCCATGGTGTACATAAGTGTTCTTGGATTTTTTTTTAATCTTTTTAAATTTAAGTGGAGTTTACCTAATTTCCTGTTACAGAGCTGAAGGGAGGAGCTGGTCACCACCTGTGCTGGAGGATGGGAAGGCGCAAGCGTACCGCATCAACGTGGAGCCCGAGCCACAGGTAGGGGCAGCAGCGGGGAGCCTGACCTGCTGGGAGCTGGGTCTGGGGCCAGGGAACTGCTCTGCTGGGTCCGCAGGCCCCCTGAAGTGCTGGGAGCTCTGCAGCCCTGAGGTGTAGGCCTCTGGTGAGGGTCTTTTCTGCTTCCCTGGGCTCTGTGTGTTTGCTCTGTGCCCACCTGAGCGGCCCTGTGAAGCGGATTGCTGAAGAACCCAGCTCCGTAATTCCCCTCTGCCCAGGTTAAGTTGGGCCTGGGCAGGAGCTGGCATGAGGGAAGAAACAGCGGTGTGGGCTGGGAGCAGAAACCAGGGCAGGAGAGGAGCCAGTGCCAGCCCAGAGCGAGGCTGGGGCTTGGGGACAGAGCTTGTGGTCTGCAGCTTGTGATGGAGCTGGGGGCAGCCCCTGCCTGCACTGCCCTTCCACGCCTGCCGCCTGCTGCGCCTGTCTCTCTTCTCTCCTTCAAATTCACTGTGCCACCCTAATCCCGTGGTGGTGGTCTGCTTTAGGGGTTGGTGACGTGGGGTTTCCTGATGGTCTCCTCTCTTCCTGTCTCACTCCTTTCTCTTCTCTTTCAGCTTCTCACCCCTCTGTCCTCAGCTCTTTTCCTCGATCCTCCCGTGCACCCTGCGCGTCCTGGCCCGCATCCGCAAGGGAATGGCACTGCTGCCTGCAGCAGCCGGGAGGCGAGGGGCTGACCAGACCTCATCTCGCTGCCATCTCCTGCCTGACAGCTTGTTAGCAAGCTCAAATGTGACTCTGGTTCTCCTTTGGCTCCTCAAAGGGCGGGGAAATGCTGTCTTGCTCCTCCTGTTCTGCATCCCGCCTAGCCGGGTGTTGGTGCGTGGACCTGATGGCCCCTGCTGCCAGCTGTAGGGGGTTTTGGGGCACAAGGAGGAGGTGAGCCAGGGGGAGCAGCAGTAAGGGCACTGTGGCATCACAAAACATCAGTTTGGGCTAACAGAAATTCTGCGATGGCCACAGCCATGCTGTTGTGCTGATGCTGAGCTTCCAAACGTTGCTCCCGTGGTTCCTGTCTCCACAAAGGTGCTTTGTGTTGGAGGCTGCTCCGTAAGAGCCTTTTTCCAGCGCTCACAACCTCTGTGAGTAGATGCTGCTGGCTTGGCTCTGCTTGTTCCAGCATCCAAGCATCCTGACCGGGGGCTGAGCGTCTCCGCAGGGTGCGTAAAGCAGCAGCCAGCATGCGGCTGTGAGGGGCAGCGCTTGCCTTGTTCCCCTTGAGGGGCGAGGAAATGCCCTGACAGTGGGGAGGTCACCCAACAATGAGCTCACTGTGGGGAGGGTGGGGTCAAGTCCTGGCCTCCATGTGCCACCAAGATCACTATTTTCACACCCACCCATGCGCAGGCAATCGCAGCCCTGTGACAGATCGATGGAAGCTGCAGATAATTTTCTTTCCCATGCACTGACTTGGGGCAGCAGACAGGTGTGAGGGCATTTGCTTGAGCTGCAGCAAGGTGACCGTGCAGCCTGTCGCCACACAGGGGACCCCGCTTGCCCCTTCTGTGCCGCTGGGACAAGCCGTAGCTTGGTGTTGAGTTCTGCTTCGTTAATCCATTACGGCACTCGTTTTCTGACAGGCATTTTTAATGGGCTTTGATGTGCCCAAACTTTATGAATAATGTTAAATAAGGAACAAATGTGCAGCAGTTCCGCTGCCAGATACAACATTTCTGATGTTTAATGCAGATTGGGTTTGATTCTTACTACTAATACATGCTACATATGGCTCTTTTTAAAAAATTAGACAGTTACATGGAGTGTAATGAAAGGGGGTGGGGAGGGGTTTCCCTGAATCTAGCCCTACATTAACAATGTCTAAACCTGGAGCAAGCAGTGGCTAACCTGAGCACATCTTGGACAAGGCATCAGAGGAGGTGTGGGAGCGAGAACAGGTGGGTTAGGAGGGCACTGTCCTGCTCTCGTTCTTCCCAAAGGCTGCAACCCAGCTGCTCCCTACAGCCCAGCAGGGAAAAATCCCCTGGAGTTCTGCCCTCAAATTGCAGTGATTTGCAATAGGTTGGGGGTTATCCTTGAAGAGGTGCTAGGAGGCTTAGCCCAAACGGCCTTTCCAGTAGTGCTGAGCACCTGCATTTCCTCCCTCCAAGGCTCTACTTCATCAGCTCTTACATTGGCAAAGATGTCCTGAAAAGCTTTTGACTTCTGGCTGCAGTGACTCTTGCTGGGGTGCTGCTACCCCAAAACGAGTGAACGTAGGCAGAGAGGCTAAATTTGTGTGATTTCCAGGAAAGCACCCTGTGATTCCGTTTCAGTTTATTATTTAGGTGCCACCTCTGCGCTGAAGGCAGTGAGGCTTGTGGCTACCGCTATCTTTTTGCGAGGGAGCTCGCAAGGCGTGCACCAGCTGATGAGCGCTCGCGCTCTGCCTTTCCCTCTGCTGCGGTTTGGGCCAGGAATGCAAAACCCTTGTTAAAACATAAAGTAGTGCTGAGGATGGGGGGAGCTACTACCCCCGAAATGGGGGAAGCTGGGAAGCGAGAGAGCAGTGTGTTTGGTTAGCAGGGATGGGTCACCTTAATGCGATAGTAACTGATGCACAAAGTGTGTTCGTGCTGCAGAATCCTGTCTTTAGCGTTGGGGCCCTATACGGGAGGACACAACTTCAGTGGTACGCATCCTCAGTAACCAAGGGCACGGTGTGACACCCATGCTACGCAGGGTCGGTGCCCCGCAGGTGGCCGTGCCCCCGCACGAGGCCATCTGTGATGCAGCAGCACGGGCGATCTTTGCTGTATACCTGCAGACAGCTTTAAAAGTGCCTTTGCTCTCATGTTAACTTCTTGGTTTCAGTAATCTGTCTTTCCTGCCAAGAATGAATTACTCCTCATTTAATTAATTGACATAGGTAATTGCTTTAAATTTTTACTGGATTGGTGTTCCACAGGAAACTTGTAAAACCACATTTGCAGAGGACTGGATGTCCCAGGCCGTCCAAGCAGGCTCATTTTTGTAAACCAGAGGTTAAAGCTTCCGTGCTGGAGGCAGCCTTCGTGGCGCTGCAGGCCTGGGCGATGCTCCCTGCCCGTGCTGGGGGCAGGTGGCTGCCTCATCCCGCTGGAAAGCAGCGCTGAGGTCATGCCCTGGCACTGCACGGAGATGATTTCACATTCAGGTGTCCTGGTTTTATGTGCCCCTGAAGTCTGGTGATCTGATTTACCAGGTGATGGGGTTACCCACAAGTTGGTGTGCGCCTGTGGGTTTTGTTCTGTGACTTCATTTTGAGTCATTTGAAGGCAAATGAATTTTCTCAGTCCATTGTAATGTGTCAAGCTCTGCAGCTGTAACCTTTTACATGACATCATCCCTGCACCGCGTATGTAAGCCAGCATCTTTAGCAAGTGAGTTTCAATAATCCTCATGTATCAGAGAGGAAGGAATGACTTAGGGATGAAGTTTTCACTCCAACTTTTTCCCTTCAAAATAGCATTTTCTTCTCTCCAAGTAACTTGCATAGCTTGCTCTCATTAAGGGTGAGCAGGAGCTGTACTGAAATGATGACAGCTTGGGTTGATTTAGGACAAAATGGGGATGCCATTGGATGAAGAGCTAAGGTACACGTGTGCCTTACTGGGTTACTGGGTAACATCAGTGTCAGTGGTGACTCAGCACGGGTGAGGAAACTGCTTGCTGGTGTGCTCAGGAATGCCGTGTGTCTGTGTGAAGGCACATACAGCTGTCAGATCCATAGGGAAAACTGCCTTACCCTGCTTCATTTTTCCTTTTTCTCACCCCAAATGATTGAATGGCTCTTTGCAGCCACTCACTGTCATGTCAGCATGCTGACGTGTTACTGATGTGTTGGTAAATAATCCTAAACGGGGGATGCCCGTGGCCCTCTCTAGAGGGAACGCAGTTGTGTTGGTGCTGCCTGTGCAGAAGGGCTCTGTCTGCAGGGCTTGGGCTGAAAACGCAGCGTGTCCTGCCTCCTCTGGTCCGACAGAGCCGGTGAGCCCTGGTGTCCTGCTTTCTTATAAAAGTGTTAATAAAGCAGCTCCGTTTGTACAAAGCCCTCCTCTGTCTGCTTGTTAAACGCACCCCTGCACCGCTGATATTAAAAACATGCCCTCTGTGGTGAAGCAGGCAAGATAAATGGAAACACATTTTAAACATTCTTGCTGTTCTTGGGTAACTTTTTCCCTTGCTGTGGGTTTTCAAGAGGCCGTGGGGAGTCAGATCCCGTTGGGGACAAAGCCTCCGAGCGCTGCGAGTTCTGCAGGCCCTGTGCACTTCCAGGTACAATGCTGGCTCCTAGGTTGGGCCAGGTACTTTGCACCCCCAGAAAGCAGCTGTGTGGCTCCCCACCACTTTGTTCATGGGGAGGGATTGTTCCTGGGTCAGATGCGTGCTGTCCTTGTGCAGAACATGTGCATGTACAGAGCTGGAGTATTTTCCTAGCTTACCCCAAAAGCGCTAAATTCTTTAATTTCATAATAATGCCTCATTCTGCATCCCTGAGCTGCTTCTCTAGAGCCCACCTCCAGAAAGGGAGCAATGCTTCCCCCCCCTTCTGAACAATTCTGGACACTAAGAAATCCCTAGCTGTCACTTGCAAATGGTTTAGGACCTTCCCTGTCCATGCCATTACCCTTCAGAGGACTCCTGTCAGGGCTGCTGTAATCCTGTCGGGGTAATGCATCATGTAAGCACGTAGGAAATGTTCAGCATTTCCCTCTCTGGTGCCTTTGTTTCTGACAATTCAGAAATAGGCTAAAATAAGCCCTTCTGGGGGGCCCCCTGCTCCCCTGGGCTGAGCCAGAGGCTCGCTTCACGCAGGCACTGCCTGCAGCCTGCTGAACTCGGGCACCATCCAGGTGTTCAGGGCTTGGTGTTTCGTCCAGGGAGATCTGGAACAGGGATTTGGTGTTCAGCTGATGCCTGCAGGAGGCGTGCAGTGGGGAGTACGTGAGGGGCTGAGCTCTTTTTTTGTACTCTGGTTTACAGTGAAGTAAGGACTTGGCAGAGTATCTGAGGTCAGTCTCATAAAGTAACTTGTGTGCTCTGTCCATCTGTCTTCACAGAACTGCCCCATCCCTATCTGATGAGCTGAGCGCAGCAGTGGGGCTGTGCTTCGGTGAGGCTGAAGCCTGCTCATTTTTTTTTTTACAAAAAAAAAAAAGGCAGCAGGACTGCACTCACAGGAAAGTGTAACCGATCTCTGTTGGGGAGCTGTTAAAACGTGAGCAGCTCCTGGACTTCACCCTTTCCCCCAGGTTAAGGCCAGCCTTTGAAATTGGGGTTTGTCACTGGGCTTCTTTTGGGACTGGTTTGGTAGCTCCTGGTGGCAAGTGCTGTGCGTGGAGGGGTCTGTGTCCTCCTGCACCCAGCTGCCGTCCACCAGGAGCCTCCCTCCTTGCACTACACTGTCCCTCATCATTCTGAGCCCCTTAAATCATGGGGAACGGCTTGAACACAAGCAGGGCTTGGAGAAAAGCGGCCAGATGGCATGCCCTGAGCTGGAGAGTTGATCTGTGCCTGGGGACGCTGGCCACAACATAAATGTGTTGTTTGCATTAGAATGAGTGCAGGGGTGTCTGCTCCTTACCTCCTTTTGTCTTAATAAGGTTTCCAGGACTTCTGAACCACTTTATCAGATACAAAGCACTGTGCTTGCTATTGAAAGCTGGGGGAAAGGAGCAGAAGGGATGTCTGTATTGCATTTCTGTCTTCTGTGCAAAGGCTGAATTTCAGTCTTGAGGGATGTGCTAGTGTCCGTCTTGTCAGAGCTCTGTGGAAGACGACACGCAGTGACTTCACCCTCTGCACGTCCCAGGCAGCAGGCACGGGGAGGCTGGCTCTCACACCACTGCTCAGCTCTGCAGGAGGCTGGGGAGGATTTTGCTCTAAGAAGACCTGTCCTCGTGTTTTGAGGCTCCCTGTAGCCACAGAAGGTTTTCTGCTCTCAGATGAACCAGACACAGCATCACCAGCCCTGTGTTTGTTTTTTTTTCTTTTTAAACACAAACATGACCCAATTCTGCAAAGCAGTACTTTAGCCCTCTTCTCC
>VXAV01008712.1:182010-194714 GCA_013399715.1 Alectura lathami | reverse complement strand
CGGGCTGCTGCCGCCCGAACGGGGCAGCGCCGACAGCGGGGGTCGGGCAGCGCCGAGGTGCGCTCCCAGCCGGTGGGCGCCCGCTGCCCTGCCTCTGCCCCTGCAACGCATGGGTTTGGTGGAAGGCAGCTCCTCGGGCTGTTTCCTGCCTTTCCCATCAGCATAACTTCTCCTCAAAAGAAAAGAATGAAAATGCTTTTATACGTATGCTTAATTACATACATTGCTATGGGTTGAGCAATCTGGAAGATAGGTTGCTAGATTGGATTTCCCAGCACGTTTGCCAAGGTGACACTTGCTGAACACTGCAGTTATACAGTAAGATAGGGCGGCCCCGTTACCTACATTCTGGTCAAGGAAGTTTTCTTGCTAATGGCAGGTTCAAGAGTCAAAGTGCACAGGAATATCACAGATAGAGCTTCATTTATCTGATCAGTGCAATGCATCGGAAATATCAATGAGATTACAATGTTGCACGATGGAGATGCGTGACTGTTTCCACAGCTAGCAACACATCCGGGACTAAAATAGCATTACACCACTATGGCCACTTTGCCATAGATCAGCAGCTCCAGGTGGGGATTAAGAAGCAAGGGTGCCAAGGCTGACCAAGGTGGGTCCACAGCTGGACGGCTGCACATAGTGCACCTTGCAGCAGGGCTCAGGAGCGTTGCACAGAGGCTTTCAGGCTCGACCTTGCATTGGCCAGGTGTTGTGTTGGGGGTGATTTCCTGGTATAAGACAGCACCAGTTTGAGGATAAAAATTGCAGGTTTTTTCTTTTCTTTTCTTTTCTTTTCTTTTCTTTTCTTTTCTTTTCTTTTCTTTTCTTTTCTTTTCTTTTCTTTTCTTTCCTTTCCTTTCCTTTCCTTTCCTTTCCTTTCCTTTCCTTTCCTTTCCTTTCCTTTCCTTTCCTTTCCTTTCCTTTCCTTTCCTTTCCTTTCCTTTCCTTTCCTTTTCTTTCCTTTTCTTTTTTTTTAATGGCAGCTAAGGCTCTTTCCTGCCCAGCCTTGCTTTGCCCTTATCCACAGCCGGATCTGCTGGAAGAGGTCTTCAGTGCACACTCTCTGGGTTCAACACAAGGTGCTCTGTCCTGCCTGCGTCTGGCCAAGCTGAGACAGTTTCCAGCAGCCTTCTGTATTGCAGACAAATGATTGACCAGACACCTGGCAGCCAACCCACCTCATGGAGCACTTTAGTATCTCCTTGGCAGGCCATTCGGAGGTAGCTCTGAGTGCGTGCTGGAAGCCAGGGGTGCAGGTGGAAGTCTGGGCTGGCAGGGGTGTTAAGTCGAACTGCTGCTGTGAAATCGTGCGTGAGTTGACCTGGCCTCTCGATGCCCGTCTGGGAGTGTAAGTGTCCCCAAACATACAGAAGCAGGTCACTGTGGTGCAAGGTACATCCTCATCTCACCGCAGCAGGTTAGGGCGTCAGTGTCTCTGGCCCAATTACTCTTTAATTACCTATACAATGAGTAATGACTTCCAGATGTCCTGCTGGGAGAGAACAAGAAGCTTACTCTGTACCCCTACCAACTATGTTGTTGAGCTATTGATTATCTGAGCTGGTTGACACAATGAGGTGTTTGCCCTAATTTGCTATCAGCTTTTGACCACGGGGAAGACAAGAAACTTTGCCAGCAAAATGTCAGTGAAAACCAGCACCTTCCCCATCAGTGCAATGAACTGGTGCTGTCCAGCAAACATATCTGGTGTTAAAAAAAAAAAAAACAGCCATTTTCTTACAGGAAGGGCATAAGGGGCATAAGCAGCTTTCTGCCTACACCCACGGCTTGTGCTGCTCAGAGCCCAGTGTCACCTGTTTGCAGTCTTTCAGGTATTACGTTGCTCAAACCACTCAAACAATAACGTGTATTTAAAGTATTAGGTGCACAGGATTAATACAGTTTTGATTCTGCTTCTTTGTCACTTCTTGACATAATGTAAACATGACAAGCAATAACATGTATTGGAAAACAAACCATGTTTGTTAACTGAAACATAAGCAGTGCTATAAGGAAATACACTGCTCTCAGCGGTTTCAGATGGCATCTTTGGTTCTTTTATAGGAGTGTTATGCAAATTGCCTTTCAAATGTCATCATGAATGATATGGCAAGAGAGGCTGGATCCTCCCATTGGGATGTTTCCGTCTTATGAACCAGCAGCAAAGCTGTATGATGCCCATGTCCTAAATCACAGTAAGTGGACCTGCAGAACAACACTACATGCTTTTCTTCCCCTTTTTTTCACGCAAAAAATTAAATCAGCTCCATGGAACACAGTGGACCTGTGCTGTGTAACAGAGAACAGTAGCTTTTTCCTCATTCCTACAATAGGTATTTAAATGTCTTCCAATCTCAGAGAGCATATTTCACTGTCTCCTTGCAATGCCTGCTCCCATATCCATGGACTGTTATGTGCTCCCTCACCTCGCTGTGACTTCACTCTTGTGAGAGCCAGTGGCGTCAGTGGAATTTTGCATTTAATATTGGGAAGTGTGAGACTCACATCCCTCTGGCATCCTCAAGTTAAAAAAAGCTGTGAATCTGCCTAAACAAATCCCAAACAGCTCTACTGGGTCCAAGCAATTATCTCCTTGTGCTGGAAAGGGCTCACTTCCATCACCAGACACAGCTGTGAGGAGTCACTGGAAGTGTCTATAATGCTGAGACAGACTCCCTCCCTGCTCCTCATCACATGGATAGGCTGCATGGATAGGACGGGTGGGATGGATTTCCCTCTATAGATAAGAGACAAGAATACCACTGCACTTGTCTAGAGGCTGCCACCTATTTGAAATGACTAGTGGAAATACACTTTGAGGGGTTCTCCTGCCTGTAGGCAAATGTGGGCATGCCAAAGCAACTTCAAGAGGAGTAGGAGAGCACTGGAGGCCCAGTGGTGCTGCTCAGTAGTGCTGCGAGACCCTTTGCAATTCACCCTGACAGCCTGGGAGCCCTCTGACTCCCCGTGGTTCCCTGCTCGAATGTGCAGTTTCAGGCTGTGTGGGGCTCAGCTGAACCTACAGCAGCAGACCTGAGTTCGCAGATGATGTTTGCACTAAGCAGAACTCCAGTGTAGTGCCAGGGCTGGGTTCAGAAGTCTGAGCTCTCTTCTCTTCTGCTTGTGCTGAAATCTGCTTGGAAACCTTCACAGAGAATGACTGGTCACTGCTAAAATAAAAGAATTGTATCAAAGTGAAATCTGCAAGAACTAATGTTGATAAGATAAAAATGTTAAGTTTGGCCTTTCCTGGGAACAAGGTGTTCCCAGAGAAGCATTGGAAAAACTGTTTGTTTTTGTATGGATGAGTTGCTAAGGAAACAAAGGACATGGGATCATGTCTTGTGTGTATGCATGCATGTATGCAAGTGTAAGGTGTTTGCCCACTATCCAGTAACCAGTGAACAGCATGGCCAAATTTAACATCGGGATGGAAGCCTCAGAGATAATAAGTTGCTAGCAGTTTTATCAAAGTAGATGGCAGAAAAGAAAGTTCCTGTAAATGCTCTTGTTGAAAGAAAGACTGCAGCAGGAGCCGACCTTCTATCAGATAACAGGGAAACCATGTGAGAGAAAGACCTTAAAAACACCCCAACTGCAGGCAGAGCTTCTTGTCTTAAGAACACAAGCCAACCAACACTGAGACACAGAACTATGGGGATCAGGTTCCATTTAATCCTCTGTTCATGATAATTTCCCTTCGGTCATCATTATTAGCAATAATATATCAAAATTAATCACTGAATCCAAATTAGACAGTTTGATTTTTCTCCCAGCGCAATGCCTCAAGTCAAAATCTCTCTACAACTATGTGAACGTCTCTCTACAACTACCTGAAAGGAGGTTGCAGGGAGGAGGGTATTGGACTCTTCTCAGGTGACAAGTGATGGCCTCAAGCAATGCTAGGGAGATTTAGACTGGGTATCAGGAAGAATTTATTCATGGAGAGAGCCATCAAGAACTGGAATGGGCTGCCCAGGGAAGTGGTGGAGTCCCCATCCCTGGAGGTATTTAAAGAATGTGTGGGCATGGCAGTAAGGGACATGGTGCAGCGATAGGACTCAGGACTTGGTAGGTCAGGATGACAGTTGGACTTGATGACCTTGAAGGTCTTTTCCAACCTCAAAGATCCTATGATTCTATGAAAATGCACTTCTTATATTTCTGAAATATATTTTTCCAGCAAAATTAATAAAACTGCAACTGCTTCCTACACAGCATCATCTATCACCTTGAAAAGCCTGTTGGGATTTTGTTGTCATGGAAGTTCACTGCTGAGGGAGTTTTATACATCTGAACACCAGTTAATGTCTGGCTCCACTCTAATCTCTCCTGCTTGCTGTGCTTGTCCACGCTGCTGCTTTGAATGGCTGAGCTCAGCACAGCTACGTACCTGACTGCCGTCATCAGTGGCCTTGCTTCCCCTAGTTTAATGCTACCCTTAGCAAAATTTTCCATGGGGTTATTACTGATGTTCTTAGCTGTCTTTTTTTATTTTTTATTTTTTTTTGGTCAGCTCTTCCACTCTTCCATTAATAAAGTTTGGATGTTACAGAATGACCCTGCAAGTGTATTCAGAAGAGCAGTATCATCATCCACCTTTACCATGAAATTTGGATGAGTTCATTAAGGATCAGAAATAGCCATGTGGCACCAGTATGGGATTTTCTTGTACAGAGATGTCCTGCAATTGCCACTGTTTATTTCCAAGCATATCACTAGAGTATATTTCCAAGAATATTTCTGTAAACTTATTTCCAGTTAGGTGGATTTGCAATGCCAAAAGGACAGGACAGTGTGTTTAAAAGTCCGTCTTACGCAGACTGTGCACTGTTTGTGTGCAATAGCAAGAATGTGCTGCAATTTGCAAGTGTCTTATGCCTTAAAGACACCACCATAAGCATTACAAGTTAAATATTTCAAGGAACACAGTTCCCTAAATCTATGTCTCCAGCATTTCCAGTCCTCTTCCTAAATTTTCAGGGGCTTAGGTGAGCGAAAGGAAGATAAGCTTAAGACCCTAATCAGTGTTTCCCCGAGTAACAGCTTGATTGCTTGAAGTGCTTGGCCTCGCATGCTTAGCTTGTTTGGGACACAGAAGAGCAATGGAGTGATTTCCAGAAAAAGAGAGCAATGGAGGCAGGGAAAGGGACAGAGAGTTGCATAAAAGTTACAGAAATATATCAAGTTCCTACTGATATTTTGAATGAAACCTCCTTGGCTATTTGTTTTTTTTCTTTGTTCATTTGTTTGCTTTTCTATTTTTCATTCCAGAGAAATGTGAACAAATGCAATTTGTAAGCAAAATGATTTAAACGTGAATTCTTAATGGTCCTGAGAAGAAAACTGAAGATTGCGTAACTCCCTAGTACAAACATACCTTTCAAAATCAATAGACAGTGCCTCAGGACTGAAGGAAGTAAAGTTAGCCTTGAATGCTGACTATTTAAATCTGAATTACTTGGAGCCTATCGTTTATTTGCTGGACAATTCTGCTATTTCATTTAAAAGAACAAATTTCACATTTTAGTTATGGACCGGTCACACACTGGGATGTGACATGCATAATTATTTGCTCAAAAGAATAATTAGTATGGGAATAAAATTGTGGTACAGATTTCACTTCTTTAACTGAAAGGGATAAATAAGTTACATGCTTGAACTTTATTCTCATGGCTTTGGGATCTTTTGTTTATTTAAGGTGTCCAATTTTGCATCAAGAGAATTACAATTCAACTAGTGTGCTTACTCACAGTTAATGTATGAGAAAAGGCTGTCAAAAGTTCACCAGAATGATCAACAAAAAATTGATTTTTTTTTTTTTTTTCTGAGTGGATCTTTTTGGAATTTACTTATTTTATTTCTGTTGTTTTCCCTTTTCCCATTATTGCTATCCAAATGATCTCTGTTCACGTGTCCTAGTTGATGTTATTTTCAGATGTGTTTGCTCTAGGCACACAGTGTAGGTACTGCAGTTATGCAGCCTGGCTCCCTATGCTTCCTCTGTAACCAGTGGAGAGAGACAGCCTCTTCTGAAAGAGACAGTGCTGCTTTGGTGTGGTCCCTGGAGTAACCTGTCTCTTCCCATTATCTACAGAGGAAGCCCCTAAAATGAGCCTCCTCACTTTCACACTCGGAAAAAATGTTCCCTGCCACTATCCCAGTCTCCTGAGTAGCTCTTCTTTTTGATTATCTTGATTTATTCTGCCGTTCGCACTCAGGAGTGTCTTTCACCAGTTCTGACATCTCCCTTGTTATCTACTTCCCATTCTTCTTTGTAATTCCCAGTGCTAAATTCTCTTGTGCTCCCTTATTCCTTTCATCCCTTCATCTCCCCTCTTTCTCCTCCCCCACACATTTTTTCTGCCTGAATCCCTTCATTTTGGAACCTCAGTCCTAAGGGGCATTTTCCTCAAAATTGCAGTTTGCTGTTTAGTTCATTCTTCCTTTTTTTCCAAGTATGTCTATGAGGAGATCCCTTTTTGATCCTCTCCAGTCTCTCTTCTACTCTCTGTTGAGGCTGACCATGCTGGAGACCATAAAGACACATACATTGCTTGCAAATGTTTCAAGGCAATTAAGCATATTTGCACCAGCTGTACATGTTTAACTAATTTGCTTGTCCGACAGCCTCAAAGCTCTATTGACCACCAAACGCAGACCAGAGAGAAGGTTCTCTGTCAGGTCCAGCTGTCTGCAGTTGTTGGCTTTCATTTGGTTTGTTTCTTCTGTTTTGCTCTAGAGTATGAGACTCATTGCTCCCATTTCTGATGCTGTCTGGACATTTTGGATATTTCAAATAGCAAATCGCTGTTATGCTGCAGAGCAGAGATACTGCCAGCATCCTTGGTCTCTCCCAGTATCTTGCTGGGCCACACTGTAGTTTTTGTGGTCCCTTGGACTGCAGTCTTATGGTTGTTGCAGATGCTGGTGAGTGGTGTGGGGATGGAGAGGGTGGGGGCAGAGGGCATGATTTTCATGACCTAACTCCATGGGGGTGGGACTTTACCAATCCAAGCACCCTGGGACTCTTACAGTGAATGTCTCTGTTACTGTAGTGTGTTGGTTTTCAGTGTTAGTATGCATCAAAGAGGCTGTTGATGTTTGGCTGTTATTTTTTGTTTGGTTGGAGTTTTTGTTGGTTGGTTGTTTGTCTTGTTTTTTTGAGGAAAATGAGGATTGTGGGCAAAGGCAAAGAGGAAGAAACATGCATTTCTGAAGATGCACAAAAGAATGGTGCAGATCCAACATCATAAAACCACCCCAGTTTCTGCACCGGCAGGTTAACACTCACAGCATCATGTTAGCAATCCACAAACTCAGTGAGTGCCAGGAAGCACTGAGGTAGAAATGACAGTGCTTCTCAAAGCACTTGGGCGCAGCTGTTGTTAAGGGAGTCCATCTTTAGGTGCAGCAGATACTCTGTACAGTAACACTAGCTTGTCACCATTTCAAGTGGGCTCCTTTCATCTGGCTTCAGAATAGGCGCTTACAGAGCACCTGTGAACAGACATCTGTGGCACCCTGTAAGTATTGATCCCCTTCCACTGGGTAGGATCACTAGGTCGAATGCAGCCCTCTGTTCAGCAGATGGCTATAGCCAGAGAAGCGCATTGCATCCCTGTATAAGCAAGCTTCTGACCAGTGCAAGCAATGAGGACTTCGCTTGCCTCAGTGTCACTTTTTTTCCTCACTTAGGATGTGATGCCCAAGTCAGTTTCCTGTTTCTGAAGTGCCAATCACCATCTGGATTATCTTTCATACAGGGATCTATTATTTTAGTGCATGTTACTTGCTTCAGTTCTTTTAATGGCTCCTTTCTGATCTGTTCATAATTCTGACCCACAAATCAGTATTGGAAGCAGCAGCAGGATCCAAAAGCTTATTTCAGGTTTATGGAGAAGGGACAGCCCTGTATCCTTCCTTTGAGTTATCAGTATCTCTACAGTCAGAGCATTAACAAAATTTTGCATTTGTCACCAGAGAGGATTGCTTTCCAAGCAAAGCACCGTTGTATCTCCTTGCAGGGGTTTTATCGCAAATGGGGACTCATTGACTTGAGGTGCTAGGAGTTAAGAGCACAACCCTGAGATGTCCGCAACAGTCCTTCTGCAATATGACTAGGCATGCTGTCCAGAAGCAGAACCAATTCTGGTGACAAATTCATCTTCTTCAGGTCACATGGAATTTTGGAAACCAACCCAAGAACATTGCCATGTTTTTTTTTCTGGCTTATGTAGATCAATGCTGGGATTTTCTCATGAACATCTATGCTTTATCAGTCAGTACTAACAGCTGATGAAAGCCTCCTGACACACTGGAAGTGGTGAGAAGAGCTGCTTTGTATCTTGATGTTGTAGAAGTTCTTCCTCTTTTCCAAGCTAACTCCAAATATTTCATCAAGCATTATGCATCAAAATTAGAGTGGTTAACTGAGTTACTGTCTTCACTGGAACCTGAGAACACATCAGAGCTGCATGAATATTAGGAAGCTCAATCTACAAACAAAGTAAGTAGCCAAACCCTCAGATCTAAGTACCTAAGTACTTTAATTTTGGATCCATCTTGTATGAAGTATAGTGTCATTTGCTTTGTTTGTATGCGGTCTTCTATTCAGTGGCAGGAACATGCCATTCCTTTCAGTAACAAAATGCTGAGCCTGGCCTTATTTGGCCCTGAATGCCACGCACAGCTGACTTCGCAAGTTTGAAGGAAGAAACTATTTAAAAAAGGCTACTTGATCCCATCCATCTATCATTTCAAGTTTTCCACTCAAGGTTAAACAACACTAGCGTCTCAACATCCCTGTGACATAAGAACCGTTTTCAGTAGGAAAACTGCTGTTCTGGATTACTGATTTATTACTTCTTCAGCGGCCTTTTACAGATAAATGAACGAAGAGCAGAAGAAGAGGACAAAAAAAAAAAAAGGGGGAGAANAAAGGAAAAAAAAAAAAAAAAAGGGGAGAAAGAAAACAATGCGAGAGATGGCAATGATTTTGAAGGAAGCATTCTCTAGTGTGCACTTATTTCTGAGAGATTGTTACCATCTTCCCTGGTCTGGAAGATTGGACTTTAAAACCTAAAAGTTGTGATCTCTTGGCCTCCATTCCTCACCTTACACTGTAGCTTCAAGCTATCAAGCAAATGAGGGATTTGGGATGGGGAGAAGGAGAAATTTGGGAGCATAACTTCAGATTCTCTGCTAAAGGCTTTATGCTTGTTTCTGGACATGCCAAATATCCATGTTTCAGGGCAGTTGTTATGAATCTGGATTAGACTGTAATCAGACGTTTAGTAGTCCCAGGCAGCTAACAGAGAGCCTGAAATCCAGACTACCTCTGTCAAATCCAGACGCCTGTCATTCTGGCAGGAGGGCGAAATGCAGGAGAGTTCACATCCCTTTCAGGAGAAAAGACTCTATCTTCCCTATTCATTTTCCTTTCCATGTTCCCTGCTTCCTCTGTGGATCCCTCCTATTGTCCCTGTTGTTGTTGCTTTCGGCAAGGCTGAAGCCAGTCCTGCTGCTGCCACTGTGGCAGAGCAGTGGGATGAAGAACAACTGCAGTGGTGACCACTGCCATCCCTTCCTGTTCCAGAGCCATCTGTACAAATGTTTTCCGTGCAGAAATAAGACCTGTCTTNAAAAAAAAAAAAAAAAGTGTCTTCCTACTGGGCAGAAACTTTGGAACATTACTAATTGGCATAAAACAAAATTGTGCCAGGGATTGTGTCAATGATTAATTGGCCTGGATGATCCCTGTGCTCTGGCAATATTCATTTTACTTCTAGAGAAGGAGCTCGGACAGCCCATCTGTCCCAGCTCTGCAGCATGACCCTGTCTTGCAACAGAGGAGCCATTGGCCTAGATGTCTTGAAGAGATTAATCACGTTGTTAGTGATTGCTGTTAGCCTGAATATAGGCTCTAAATTCAGCAAATTGCAGGGATATAGCTGCAGAAATCTGTGGTCTATCTTCTGGCTCCTTGTCCAAAGCTCTCTCTAATGTGCTAACCTGAGGGTAGGTGAAATTCTCCCCAGGACTCAGCCAGCATTGACCTGGCACTGCATTATTTACAGAATCTCTGTGCCTCAGGCATATTAGAAAAAATGTGGCCAAACAGTTCCACCAGTTTGCAGAACAGGATTCCAGTATCTTGTCTGCTTTGTTTTTGAAATTGCAAGCGCTCATGACCATAACCCACGTATTCTTGTGGGATGTCCTCCTGCAAGACAAGGCAAAATGCCAGCTACAACTTGAGGAGGAAACTGGCAAAGAAAACATGTCCTTGTGTTTCAAAGGGTTCTTCATGCTTTCCAGACAAATTAAAAATAAACAAATATATCTGTTTGCATCAGGTGAAAGAGTAGTGCAAAGACATCATGCACCTGTATAACCTGCCTTCAGACCCATGCCAGCTTTCCCTTAAGGAGAATTTCAGGGAGCTCCTGTGAGGCAGAGGGATTCCAGCCATGCACACTCAGGCTGTGCACCCTGAGCTATCCTGTGGAGTGAGTCGAGACAAAGAGAAGGGCTTCTGGGATCACAAACAAGGCAGGTGAATTTTTCCACTCCACAACTCCAGTTTCATATTCAGTATTTTAAATACTGATCGAGGAAGCTGTCTTTGCACATGTTTTATTCTAACATGGATGATTCAAATACAAGAATGTGCCTGGATTGCCACTGAACGTAAAAGGAGCCTAAAGTGACTGCTCGGAGGCAGGCACGTGCATTGTAAACACTGCAGACTGTGTGAGAGGAATTCCACCCTGTGAGACCAGCTTGGGTTAAATATTGAGGTATTTTACTCAAATTACTATTATTAAGCAAAATTGAAAGTGCTGATTAAAAAAAAAAAAAAAAAATCAACCTGGAAAGACAAAGACAATAGGAATCTTTGACCTGCTCCAGAAGTGCAGGTGTATTACTGTCAGGGACTGGTGGCTGCAGCTCACAGCAAGTGTTTGAAGAAGTCAGATCTGCAGAGGTGACTGCTTTGATAGACACACACGTGCAGTTTTAGAACTTTCCTCTACGTGCCTCTACAGGTATTACTGCCCATAAACTACGCACTCTCCAGAAGGCCACCTGCTTGGATTTCTGAAGAAGACTTGTTGACAGCTGGGCCTGCCAGATAATCACAGGGTGTTTGAGCTGGGGCCTACCCAAAGGTGGGCGAGCCACATCTCTTCCTGGAAAGGTACAGGAATAAAGCCTGAGGCACTGCAGTCAGAGAGTTCTTGTAGTCAGAACGTTGCTAATTTAGATGTTATACATGCAGAAGTGGACAAGGGACTTTCCGCGTCACTGAACCCTCCCGGCTGAAGTTCCAGACCTACTGCTATGGCCACACCAGTTTCAGTAGCTGTGTTACTTCCCTGAGGCTCAGAGACAGATCCCAAAGTGCTGTGTTCACAGCGCTGGCTGAAGTGCAGCCCATTGGTGGCTCCCGCAGGCAGCAGCTCACGCACACCAGCATTTGCAGGGCTAGCCAGTCTCACCTTTCTGAAAAGCTGCCACTTTACAAACACAAAGTAGCATGTGTCAATTTTTAAAACTTCCTCTAACATCTTTTATTATTGCTGGTGACACTTTTTCTGCAACAGGTAGAGCATGCCTGAGCTCTTCTCCTTGCTACTTTCCACAAATGCAAGAGCTGGTTCTTTCCCTTGGATGATTTTGGAGCACGTGCATCCCAGGAATTTGCACAACTCTACAAGATGCTATTCATAACAGAAGACAGATCTTATGGACTGTTTCTCACAAGTTCACAGCATGTAGGAGACGCATTAAGGGGATTTACTAACCACAGCTGAAGAGGTATTTGTGCACTTCGACAGCGGCATATTGATGCCTAAGCTTTTCTGTGGATCTAGACCTGTCTGCATGCTCATAGCTGCACATTACTGTGGTGTTCGGGCTTGAAAGCATTAAAGCCAAACTCTAGTGCCTAAATTAGACATTCTCTTCCCATTTAATGCAAATACCAGAAGTCCTTTTTCATTCCGAGCTCCAAAGTCTGTGGCAGCAGGTGCTGGAGCGACCATGCTCCCCTGCCTGTCCAGATGGCTATCACCCTAACGGCTTACTGCCTGCCCATGGGCAGCTTTTCTGGTTACACCTGGCAGCACGTGAACCTGCCAGGACTATTCAAACCAGCGGGTCCCCACGTGCTGCTAGGAGTGCACTTCAGCCATGCTCACATCCAGGCTGGTGGTTTGCTGTCTGAGTAACCTGCACGCCTGGTTTGTGAGAGTGGCCTTGAGCTGCCCGTGACAGCCAGCGCAGAGAGGCTGGCCAAAGACAAACTCCCCGGCCCCGCCAGCTGCCTCCCACGATAGCTGTGCGGCTCTGGGCTGCCTGTACTGCACCTGCCCAAATCAAAGCTTCATCCAGCTTCTAATTCATCTCCTCTCTCTCCAGCCCACGCTCTGCCTTTGTAACTACAGCCACAGCCAGCAGCTCCCACAGGCCACTGTTGTGACCACAGCAGCGAGTCAGCCCACAGTTATCTGATCTCTTGCAACACGTTAGTTTGCATGTACTAGTTCTGCACGAACGTCTACTAAAACCGCGCCTATCTCCCCAGAGAGATGCGGGGTGCCGGGCTACACCCCCCAGTAAGACCTGCTCCCGGCCAAGGCACCAAGTGCCTCCCCCTCCTCAGGGCGGGACCGCCGCCCCCAGGCCCCGCCCCC
>VXAV01008712.1:117204-167497 GCA_013399715.1 Alectura lathami | reverse complement strand
AAAAAAAAAAAGCTTTGATGACATGAAAATGAATATCATTGTATCCAAATTTACTGTGCAGTAAAACTAGAAGAGCAAAGCTTGGGGGAAACATTCTCAGTTCTGCAGTTGTTGTTGGTAGTCATAATGGAGTGGCAGACGCTCCACGAAGTGGAGTGCAAACTCTCCAAATTGAGGCTTGATCAAGATGATTGGGAAGGAAAAGAAGAGAGTAATAGAAAAGAGAGTGGAAATCCTTCCAAGCCAGACCCAGGCTGAAGCAGGGAAGTTAAGGAGAGATTGTTGACTCACAAGCTCCAATGAGACTATTCCAAACCTATAGTGCAAATCTCTGAGCTAGGTAACAGCACTAATAAAATACTGTATCCTACCTCTGGGCATGGGTGGTCACAGGGACCCAGTGGTTGTCTTCTGTCTCTGGCCAGGAAAAAAAAATCTTTTAGCTTAGCTTGCCTAGTACAGAGCAGTTGTTACTCAGAGAGATTTCAAGCATTTGGCTTTGTGACAAAGTATAAACAAGTACTGGAATGCCCCAGGTTCAGTGTTCTTTGTTCCTTGGGTTGAAAGGGCTTGTCTAGAGCCCGGCCTTTCTCCTTTGTAATCTTTTTGTTAACGTTGCTATCTGTATCTGCAGACTGGTTGTGTTGCTTTTACCTCTCTAGTGTTTGCCCAGCACGGTCCTTTTTGATTTAGCTCTTTCTTCAGTCCTGTTGGGAGGTTTTGCACACTGTCATGATTATTTGACTGGTAATGTACTTACTCTGAAAAGGGATTACCCAGACCTTTTCTTGGGTCTCATCCTTATTGGCAGCAGTAGCAGCTCTGCACCAGCTGTGTGTGCACAAGAAGAGGCATGTTGCCATTTTCTTCTTTGCTGCTGAAGAGGTGAAAACAAATACAATGTCAGTCCTACACTTCTGTCTTTTGTTGTCCTGTACTACAGTTCCTTGCTTGATTTTCCTCACCTTTCTTCCTGGACACTTTGTCCATCTTTTGCATTCTCCTCAGCTCCATGATCTCTACAGCTCCTTCACCTCCTACTGCAACTGCAGTCTCATCTCATTGACTGTCCAAGGCACACCGCAGCCCTGTGCTCCCTGTTAGGTCTGTCTGGCCTCTCTAGCCTGAGGCAAAGTGCAAGTCGCAGAGCTAGTTGTTTTTTTGCAGTAGCTTGGGAGTGCAGGGAAGCAGGCTTGGAAGCTGGGACAGAGCAACAAGTTACCCCTGGCAGCTGTTCAGTTGTAACTGCCTGTATAGAAGTTATACATCATATGATCATGCCCTGCTGATCACACAGGTGTGCCCACACTGAGGTGGGAGCTGCTGTCTTTGCCCTGCACAGGTGTACTACTAGCAGATGGCCTAGAGCTTACAGTTTGGGAACCTAAGCCCTTATAGTGTAGGTGCAGAAACCTTCATCCTGCCATCCTTCATCTTGCCTGGAAGGGCTTTGGCTGACCTGTGCTGCTGGGAAACCCTCCATCCCTAGAGGAGGTTTTTAAAGGGATGCTGTTGCTGTAACAATATTCAGTAAACCCACCGTCCATTCACTAACAGGAATTCAGTCTTTAAGTGTATGGGGCAGCTTTGAAGATCTCATACAGTGCCTGGGGCACTTCCTCCTGTCCTTCACTGACCTTGGTGGCTGCAGGGCTGTTTCTTTCACATTTCTCACTCCTCTCTGCTGTTGCACAGCAGCTTTTCCCTTTCTTAACTCTGCTCTCCCAGAGCACACCCAGTGTCATTCATGGCTTAGCTCTGGCCAGCTCAGGTCCCTTCTGGAGCAGCTGGAGCTGGCTGTGATCTGAAGTGGGGCAGCTGCTGGGCTCTCCTCACAGAGGCCATCCCTGCAGGCCCCCAGAACCAAAACTTTGCCACATAGGACCAACACAACCATTTGTAGCATAAAGCTGAGACCCCTGTGACAGTGCTTAGATCCAGACTTCATCTTGCTGTGTACGTGGGTGTGTTGAAGGTAGGTGCAAACTGGGAGCTGCTCACAGCTTTCAACAGTGGCTTGCTGGAGTAGGCATGTACTTTGGTAGCCAGAGGAGCATTTTCTTCAGGGGTTATGATAGGTGTTAGAAAATACACGTATCAGTTCTGGGATCCACGTGTTACTCTATTTCTGTGACTCTAGACATTTCAGGACTTGTGCAAGCACAAGTCATTGAGACCTGAGTAAATATACAGGCTGTTCTTGTTCTCTCTGCTCTAGGAAGCCTGTTTGTGGCCTGCCAAGCTGTAAGTACTCTTCTCAGTTTGACAGAGTCTTCTGAAATACTTCATTTGTTACCTGTGGAGCGTGTCAAGAACTTGGTTACGTAAGTAAACTCTGCTGTTCTGTGATCTTCGAGAGATTTTCCTTGGTACATCAAGGAATTGACTTACCCTTTATGTAGGAGCATGTTAAGTGCCCTTTTGTGAGCTGTCTGTTCTGTTACGCTAGCATACTGCTATGGTATTGCAGTTATGTAAGGCAGCAATGTTATAGGCACTGTTTAGAGAATCAGATAAGTATAATGCCTGTTCAGTGACATTTTCTCTGCAAACTGAAGTTTTCTTAGCCAGCTGCAGGCTAGTTTGTCAAATACCTTGTTTCTAGTTTTACCTAGAGCACTCATTAACGGTGTGCTACCTTGTAATAATAAAAGGGACAGTGACTGCATTCTGAGTTGAGTCAAAAGGTTGGATTCCACCGTCTGTTGGCAGTGCTGGGATTCCCTTGTGTCTTTACGCATTCATGTGTATGCTAGCTCCACAAGGGGAGTATGTTTTGTATGCTCAGTTTTACTGATGACAACTCCCTCCTACTTAAAATTAGCTCATGTGTCTGAGTGGCTGGAGAGGTCTAGAGAGACTTGATCTCTCTCCAGCAAATCCTGCTGAACTTGTCATCTCCCATCTCTGTTGTACTGGAGCATCTCCAAGTCTTTGACTTGAGCTTCAAAACATCCTATTCAGTCAGGAAGCCGCAGTGCCCATGTCTGAGGTGTGATGGAGATGAAACAGCTTGCCCAGATCAAGCAGGAAGTCTTGACAGGGAGCTTCAGTCTAGTGCTTTTCTGCCAGCATTGTGCTGGCAGTAGGAATCCTGCTTGAAGCAAGGGATGCTGGGCAGCAGAAGGAGGTCAGTACAAAGGAGGGATCTTGTGCCTCGAGCTGTTATAGGTAACTGACTTTGAGGCTGCATGCCAGTGTGTTGGTGAAGTCTGGCTTCGCTAGCCTGCTGGTGCCAGCAGAGGCTGAAGTCCCTCAATGCTGTTATTGTCACTATGGCCTTATCTGAATTGTTGCAATGCTCTCTGTGTGCTTATAAAAACACTCTCTTGTTTTAGCACTTTCCCTTCAGACCCCTCAGCACTGCTGTTGGCTGATCTCTATTACACAAGACTGGCATTGTGTGGCTGCCAGGAGCCTCTTTCCCAAGGGAACCTAATGGACTTGTTTGAGAAGTTGCAGCCTAATATCTCCACTGGTATTTCCAAGGTAATCTGCCTTTCTTTGAGCACATGCAAGTGTTTGCATTTTACAATGCAGTTTAAATAAGGTGAGTTAAATAAGAAAGACTGAAAGCAGAAATAGGAGACTGTAATTACTTCTGTAGCATTTGTTAGGGCTGCGTCCGTTTCTAAGAGGCTGCCACGGGACAGGAGTTTGCAGAGGTTAACTTTCAACCCTGGGAGGCTTGCTCCTTCCCTAGAGGCGGATCTGAGCAGGAGCCTAATGTATTCACTCTGAACCACCTGCCAGACCAGAGGAGCTCATCTGTTACTCAGCTGTGAGGAACCTGCTGAAATCAACATCTCATGCAAAACATTAACCTGTGTATGTGTCTGTATGTGTAGCCTGCATTCTCCTGCATGCTTCTGACACACGTTTCCACTCTGGACAGGTCCGACTATTGACTGTCCGAATTCTAAACCATTTTGAGACTCCACCTCCTACAGTGACTGAGGTAGGGCTAAAACTTCTCGTTTAACATTTCAAATCCATCTGACTTTGATGGCTGTGAATTGTTTCCTGCCTTGCAGAAGCAGAGCACGTTTCTGCCAAAGGCTGTGCTCTGATTTTGTGCTTTCACATTCCAGTTTTATCTGTCCCCTTGTCCCCTAATGCTTTCACATGTGTGAGTTCTGATTCCTAAGTGATGGAAACCAGAGCAAGCCTCTTGACTTTTGCTGGTTCAAAACAGCTCAGACTCTGTTTAGTTTTGTTGAAATAAGAAAAGGAAGTACTCTAACAAAATGCATGTCACTTGTTTGTTCAGGGTGATGGCACAGGGGAGCTCCAGTCAGTATTTGCCATACTGCTCCAAGCAGAGCTTGTGCCAGCAACAGTGAATGATTACAGAGAGAAACTTCTCCATTTGAGGAAACTAAGATGTGATGTAGTGCAGTCTGCAATACCAAGTGGATCTTTGCAGGAGGTAAGTAGTTCTTGTCAACAGGCAGTTGTCATGTTCCTGTATTCCAAGAGAGTGTTCTTACTGTGATACATGGTTTACAGAGTTTTTAATAAGAGTTCATCAAAAAAGAATCAGGTCCCAAATTGTAGCTCCCATTGATATCCCTAGATAAAGGGCCCGCAGTCAGTTTAATCAGTTTTTGATATTATGGAAAGGAAGGCAACTTATTCCAGAGAGAAGTGAATTCTCAAGAAATTTAAAATTGTGACCTTGCCATACCATCGGCATGGTTCAACATTGGCAGAACTCCCGTAGGCCATTGGTGAATGTAGCTTCTGGACCATGCTGCAGAGTGAAAATCTTGTCTGCCTGTGGCTGTTAGATCTCCTGTACAGCTGAGCAAAAGCGGCTCTCACTTTCTAGATGGTAGAAGGATCACAGTTCCACTAGTTAAATGTTTGTGGGTTTGATGGGAATTTAATTATTTTTATGGCTGTTGCAGTACCTTTATCTTTTTTTTTTTTGTTACCTTGACTTGTAACCTCCTCTGAGGAATGATTGTAGGTCCAACTGTATGTAGCATTGCTGTGCCAGAGCTGGTTTCTGCACATTCATGGTATGTAGAAATGGTGGCTAGAGCTCAATGCAGCTTAGAGTAAATGGGATCTACAAATTTCCTCATGCAGCTGCGAGACAAAAAAATGTTGATGTGTGTGACTTGGCTCATTACGAGTAGTACTTCTGAGAATTTCTTAGATCAAAGTTTCCTCTTTGAGAAGAAGAAAGGTTAGAGGAGGTTAGTTGGTCTTTAACTATTGATTTTAACATCTTAACAAGGTGGTTTCGTGTCATTCTAGGTGCCTCTTCGCTATTTACTGGGAATGCTTTATATTAACTTCAGCCCTCTCTGGGATCCTGTAATTGAACTCATAACGTGAGTATACGTGGCTGGATGCTGCTATCTGTGGTTGTCTCTCGGAACAGTTCCTTCCACTGGACACTGAGGGTAACCTTGTTGTGGTCTACTGCCTCCTCACAAGGGGGAGATGCTGATCTCTTCTCTCTGGCGATGGCAACAGCACCCAACATGACCTGAAGTAACAGCATGAAGCTGTATCGGGGGAGGGTCAGGCAGAGGCTTAGGAAAAGATTCTGCACCAGGGGGTGGTGGACACGGAACAGGCTCCCCAGGGCCGTGGGCATGGCCCCCGGCTGCCAGAGCTCAAGGAGCGTTTGGACACCGCTCTCAGACACAGGGTTTGGGTGTGGGTGGTGCTGTGTGAGGCTAGGGTTGGACTCAGTGATCCTTGTGGGTCCCTTCCAACTCAGGCTATTCTTTGATGATTGTTCTGTGAACAAAAGCTTAATTTCTGATTTTTCTCACTATTAAAAGGAGCTTGCAACAAATATAAATAGCATCAGAGTTCAAGTCCAAGTAGCAGGATTTGAGTAATGCTTCACAAATGCTCAGGGAGGAAAAAGTGCCTTTCAATTTCCTTGTCTCCTAGCTTTTCTGTCCTTACTGGAAAACCTCTAAAAACAACTGAGGGGTAGGGAAGACTTGCCATGGTGTCTGCTGAGCTGAACACTGAAGTTAATATCTCTGCTTTCTGCATGACATTATCTCCTTGTTTTTCTTTCTTTGTTGTATGATTAGAAAGGATGGGATTTTCCCCATCAAACTATTGAATTAATTAAGAATAAATAAACCAGCATTTCCAAGATATGTCCACACTAATCCTTCCTTTGGTTCTGTATGATGTTACTGTGCAGAAGTCAGTGGAAAGCTCAAGAACACTTTAACTCAATTTGAGTTCATTTGAAGTCATGGGATACAAACAGATTATTTTAAGAATTGACATCTGGGATCCATGAATGAGGGCAACGAAGTGGCACAGCTGTGTCCTGTAGATGTCCTGTCTTCCGACACCCACATTAAAGCAGTAATCAGGGCCTCTGATTGTATTAGTTACTAACTTCCCTTGATGCATGGCTTTTTCTTTTTTCTTTAAATTTCATACTCTTCTGTTTTATTAGTTCTCATGCAAAGGAAATGGAGAATAAACAGTTCTGGAAGGTCTTTTATGAACACCTGGAGAGGGCTGCTGCCTATGCTGGTAAGTCATAGCTCCTGAATGTGTTTTGACAGTAACCCAGCTAACTGGGAATGACATGTGACTGTGTTTTTGTGTGCCCCAAACATACATGTGATGGAGGAATTCAGAACCAGGGCTCTTGACTGCCAGTATCATGTCCAAGGCAGGAATGGAGAGGCTTGAGTGAGAACTATGTCTCCTTTTGTCCTAAGCAGCAAGAAGCAGATAGAAATGGTCCTCATATTACAGGTGGGAGTTGCAGGTTGTGGGAACCTATGCTCTGGTTAAGGCTGGCTCTTTCCAGAACAGTCAGGAACAATGAGGAAACTTGTAGAATGGGATAGATCATCTTTTGTTGCATAGGTTCAGTGGAATTCCTGCAAACACTTCATCGTTCTTGAGTGCACTCTGTGTGCTCTTGAGGTATCTCGGTGAATGTATGGAATCTATGATTTCAGAATGGTGATGTGAGTATGTGGCCATCTGTGGGCTTCTCTGTTATTCAACAGAAGTGAACTCAGTTAAGCTGTGTCAGGGCTGCAAGATATCCTAGGACGCTTTCTAAGCAGTACGGGCCTTTCGGGTCAGTGCTAAGTACAGTTACCTGAACAGATGCTTGGCATCTGCAGTATTACTTTCATAATGGGGGGCTGATCTCTTTCTACTGACAGCTGGGAAGTAACTCAAAGATATTTTTCTCATATCATCTGTTCTGTAGAAATGGAGCTGCAAAATGAACTGGATGAAGAGGAGGAAAGCATTGCTGAAACTGAAAGCGAGAAGTTTCCAGAAGGAGGGGTGGGCACTGTCTTCCTGGAGCAGCTGGGGACTAGAACAGACTGCAGCGAGCGGCTGGACCACACAAACTTCCGTTTTCTGCTGTGGAAGGCATTAGACAAGTTTCCAGACAGGGTGGAGCCTAGGTCGAGGGAACTTTCCCCACTTCTTTTGAGATTCATTAGGTAAGATTTTTGTTTGTTTGTTTGAGAAGACACGTTGCTTTCAATTGATTTTGGTATTGCTGACCTTTGACACAATGACTAGATCTTCACAGACTTTATTTCCTATATGCGTAACTGATACGAGGTTTGTTCCCAGCTAAGACAACTTTTTGACTGAAATGCTGGTTCTGTTAGAGATGTCACGTGAGAAGCGGGCTGAAATTAAACTGGCAGTATGTTTCTGCTGCTCCATCTCTCACTTACTGCCTTGCCAGTGCCACTGCCTTGTTACTGCATCAGAGGATGATTTCAGTGGAAACAAAGTTTCTGTTTCTTAAAATGTATTTTCATTTTAATTCAGAACCATAGAAAGTAAGGATGGGGAAAATATTAGTTTTGTTAGAGGCTGATCCAGTTCTTCCCGGAAACAGTGAAGCTTGTTTAAATGTGTAAACATATTTATTTCTTTGAGCTTTCCACATAGTAATGATGTTTTTTTTTCTATTACTATGGCTTTTCACATACAATAGATGAGGGATGTCCAACTGCATTCTGAGCTCTGTGTTGTCTACCAGAGCAGTTACTCTGCCAAGTAGTTCACGCTCCTGAAGGGAGTTTAGAGGTGTGCTTGCATGCATGTGTATGTCAGATAGCATGATGCACAGGGGATAAGTGTGATCTCATGGCAGGGAAGAGTTTCTGATAGTCCCTTCTATAATTAGGCAATGTATGTTTTCCTTGTCATGCTAAACAAACTGAACTGCGCTGTGCTAGGTTTATTCCTGCACTTCGCCTCTTACTCTCACACTGCCGTACTCACTGTTCATCTGCCCCCTCCAGCAAACACAGCCCCTCATGCCCTCCACAAAGCCTCTTTACAGAACTCTCATGTTTCTCTGGTTCTCTTTCCCTTTCCACCAGGTACCTCCAGTGTCCTTTAGTGTATGTGGTCACTGCCTTACATCTCTGCAACTTGTAGGCAAAGAAGCTTGTCCTTGGCGAAATATACTCCTCTGGGAGTTTTTAGCTGTATAGTATTCCAAGACAGTACCAGGATGCTGGATTGTGCAGTGTCTATTTGTTCTTGCCCTGAAACCCTGAGAAATGCTTCTTAATTCCTTCCTTTCTAATTTTTTCACACAGAAATGAGTACTACCCGGCAGATTCATTAGTGGCTCCTACTCAGGATCTTAGAAAGAAGACTGGTGGTGCAGTTACAGCAAAAGAAGTATCCAGTGAAGAAGTTAATGATGTTACTATGGAGGAGGAGGACGAGGAAGAAAAGGAAGAAGGAGAACCAATTACTGTAGGACTACCTAAAAAGAAAACAAGAAGAGCTGCTGCTAAGTAAGTATTTTTAGTTTTCCATTGCTTGTGATTTCATGGAAAGGCAGAGTCAGCGGTTCATGTCAAGATAAAACCTATGTGTAGGTATATTCCTCTCTCTACTTTGCTTGCACTTCGTATTTTGTCAGTGGGTTACAAGCATTTTAAAGTCACAGACTCTGTCTGCACAGTACCAAATATACAGAGCATATAACCTGCTTAGGTTTATCATTATATCATTACCTGCTGTCTGATAATCTGTGGCTTTGTTGCTTAAAGTTATGCGGTACTCTGAAGCCATTTTGAAGTACCTGCACTGCCTTGGCTTCTCTGTTGGTCTTTTAAAATCATGGACATTGTCAAACACTTTGAAAAATCAGTGTTGTACAGTACTGAATACACAGAAAGTGAGTCTGCATGAATTTTCTATGATATATTTAACCAGTCTCTTTACCTTGATAACTTCTGTCAAATGTCCGTTGCAAGCACTTCACACATGAATTCTGCCTTTTTTTTTTTTTTTTTTAACTTCCATCTCAGAACGTCCATGTTCTTAAGCAGAAGCATTAGTTCCCAGTAGCAGTAACAAATCCATAAAAGAGTTACTGGAGATGTGTTAATGAGTTCTGGAGTGACCTCTCCTTGTCTTGGCCTCAACAGTTCATGCTGCCGCATCTGTGCTGTGGCAGGAGAGCCCTCGTGGGGCCCTCACTGACAGTGGCTTGCAGTGGGAGGACCTGTGTGTGTGCCCCATGCTTGCTGTGGGGTGGCTGGCAGGCATTGTTCTCTGCCTTTGGCTCAGCCCCACAGTGCATGTGGTAGATGAGACCTTATGCCTTCCTTCTCCCAGTTACCTCTCTCCCCTCCAACGAAGTGGAGGTGGGGCAGATTTGGCATGGCACAGCCACTTCCAGAGGAACTGCTTCCGTGCTGTGCCTGCAGCACAGTGTGGCTAAATGCGGTTCTTTATGTTGGTAAGAGTGAAGGGCAAGTAAACAAAGAGGTAAATGCACCTGTTTGATGTTCCAGGCTGGGCTGGGAGGAAGAAGAAAGCCACATCCTGACTTTTTTGTATTCCTTTCTCACTAAAGACTGAGCCCATCTGGTGCTACTGAGGAAGTGGCCTTCTCTTCTGCAGTGAAGTGACACCTAGGAGAAACCGCTTAGGAGAGAGAGCAGGAGTCTGCTGCGTCTCTGAAATGGAGACCTGTAGACTTGGGATCCTGTTCTTTTTTTCCATCTTGTTAATCAATTTTATTAAAAGCTCCCCAAATGTTTGTGATAATGTGAGATTGTTTTAGCCATTTTAAAAAATAATAATTTGTTTTGTTTTACAGGCAACTGATAGCTCACTTGCAGGTTTTCTCTAAATTCTCGAATCCTCGTGCATTGTATCTGGAGCAGAAGTTAAGTGCATTATACACCCAGGTGATGCTATTTTCTGGCATTGAGAATTATTGCTAATAAATGCACCTTTTCTTGTCTGATTGCAGTGTCTGCAACTGCAAAAACCTTTCATTTTCTGAACTCAGCCACGTTAGCTGGAAAAGGAGCTGTGCTTGAGTGGGCTTCCTAGCAGGCGTCACTTGAAATGAGCCCCCTTGGCAAAGGCCTGCTTGAGGTGACCTGGTTTAGTTTGCCAGGAGTGGCTCATGTGAATGGCTCTGGTGACAGAAAAAGTAATGCTTTGGCAATGTGGAGGAGTGGCTGTGAGGAGAGCAGGAGGCACAGCAGGATCTGGAAGAGGATTTTGAACCCAAATGCTGATGAAGAGCAAAAGAGATTTGTTCTTGCCATACAGTGTTGTATCTTTAGAGAGCGTGGTCAATGTGAACACTAGGTCCTGGAAGCTGGAAGGTCTGTTTGTTCCCAACCTTAAGAATCTGACGATCATCCACTCTGTTTCAGTCAACCTCAGAATTTTGTGTAGGAACAGTTGGTCTGTATGTTTGCTTGCATGTATTCTTAGGAAAATACCGAGCAGATGTGTACAGGTCAAAGCAGTGTGTGAAGAATAGCTCAGCATAAAAAAGAGATTACTTAATCACTGCTTGTCAGTTCTGTGACTTAGCATATTTATTGTTACTGCTGGTGTCTCCATCTGGCATTAGGACGTCATGGCAAAGTGGCCTTTGATTCTAGCCCGTGCTGTTTCTGGGAGACTGAAGAGCTGATAAGGATGCAGCCTGGGGAAATTATCTGTATTTGTTAGTGCTCGGGCTGTGAGGATCCATCTTCTAGGGAGGGCGAATCTCAGACTTTACGTTTCAGGTCTGATGAATATTCTGTGTTAGTCAAAGGAAAGCAAGGCAGGTGTCTTGGGATAGTTTGAGTAGCCTGTTTTTTAACTCCGTCTTACCAAAGGCACAGCTGAGGCTGAAAACTCAAGCTGACTATTATGAAAAAAACAAATATTCCAACTATGCTACTGGAGATAAGGAGGTGGGGGCTAAGTATATATAAACTACCAGAAGTCACCTTTACTTTTTGTGAGTGACAGTTGTGTGTTATCGTCTAGGCTTTGTACTGGCAACACTAGTTAAGTTTCTGTTTTGGTAGGGTAATCCAAAACGTGCTTGAGCTTGGAAGCTTTGGGTTGTTTCACTATTTTTGTTAAGCACTTCTGTCTTCTAGATAGTACCTGATTTCCTTTCTTTGGTCAACTGCAGTTACTGTCCCATCAAGACCAGAATGTGCAGAGAATAGCCCTTGACTGCATCATGACGTACAAGCATCCTCATCTACTGCCATATCGGTAAAAAACCTTCATATTATTTGAGCGTCAGTGAATGAGCCTGCTGTCGTATGTCTACTTGGGATCAGTTGCCTTAGAGGGAGACACATCCTTGCCTGTGTTTGTTGAAGAAACATAAATTCTAATTTTAGCCAGTGTATTTCCTGCCTAAAACAGGACGTAAGGCCATGAAGTGGGTCACTTTGTCCTTTTTGTTCACAGAAGAATGGCAGTACATCCACCCTGTCACAGAATAGTATGTACTTAGCAGTTGCGTCATTTTCAAAGAAGTCTTTTCTTGCGACAGCATAAAACAGTAGTCTGTGGTCAAATATTCTCTTCAGAACGTGTCCTGCAGGTACTTGCTTACCTAATTAGCTTAAACTTGTTGACTTCTAAAACATTTTTTGACAGAAGAGTGGGAACATGATACATTATTAATTTATATACAACATAGGTAGGAAAATAGATAGATAGGGGTGGGTGGGTGTGTCTGTTTATTTTTACAGCCCCTGACTGCCCACAAATGATATTTGTTACTCTCAGGGAGAACTTGCAAAGACTACTGGAGGACAAGAGCTTTAAAGAAGAAATAGTCCATTTCAGTATTTCTGAGGAGAACACAATAGTAAAAATGGAGCATCGACCACATCTCATCCCTGTTCTTATGAGGTTTGTTGTGAAGTGTTGTGAGCAGAGTAATGCTGCTGCTTCTCATTTTAAACAGTCAAGATAAACCTAAGGGTAATGGTATAGCTTGACTTCTTAGTCTGTGATGACATGCATATCTTCCTTGTTAATGCCTCCATGCAATGTGTTAGGCAAATGGTGTTTTCTTTAAAAACAGCGTTTTGGTAAATGCTGTTTTTTCTAAGGCTAATGGAGCACTGTGAGACACTTCAGTTCACTGAGTGTGACCGTTTATTCTTACTAAGATACAGCAATGCAAGTTGTGCAGATCGCTTCTTCAGCAGTAACTGCCCTCAAGCTAGCCTGCAGGAGATTTAGCTTTATACCTGAAGTCTCCAGCAAAACTTCTGTGGTAGAAGCAGAAGCTGATCTTTCACTGGGATGTTTCTGAGCGCTGTGTAGTAGTGCAGAGGAGACCCTGAAGGGGGAGTTTCCACTTGGTTTCTTCACACTCAAGTTTTTCCTGAAGAGTGAGAGGCTAGGAAGCAGAAAACTTGCTGAAAGCTAACACAACCTCTTTTTGGCTCTTGAAGAATTCTTTATGGCAGGATGAGAAACAAAACAGGGAGCAAGACGCAGGGCAAGTCTTCAGCAGGCACCCGCATGTCGATCGTCCTGCGGTTCCTTGCCGGCTCACTGCCAGAAGAGATACGGATGTTCCTAGATCTGCTCTTTGAAGCTGTGAAGCAATTTGGTAATGGTAGGTACGGGCTGCAGATCCTGGGGAGATGCTACTTTCTGACCTGCAGAGAAGTAAGAGGATAAAGATCTGAGGTAGAAAAAACGAATGATGTGCCACAGCTGTGCACGTGAGCTGCAGCAGGCGGGGAATGAGCAATCACTGGTGTTAGAGGCTAGCCCCTAGCTGCTTGGCAGCCTCTGTGCTGTCTTTCCCATGTGGCGTGCTGCTGAGCACAAGGCTGCCAGTATATGGTGGCAGTAAAGAGAGGTTATAAAGTGCTCTGATACTGTAGCAGTGGGAGATGTCTGAGTGTCACAGGGAGATGGATACCTGGAGCTGTCTTGATTTAAAAAGCTGAATCTAAGGAACTATAATTTAGGGCCAAGTGATACTATTTGTTGTTGAAAATAATTTCCAGTATCTTTACAGTGCTTCTCCAGTTAAGTTGCTGTCCCTTTGTCTGTCACAGGGCCTTGCCAGGCTGCAGTGCTTCGAAGTATGTCAGAGCTGGATTTAGCTAAAGTCCTGCCTCTTGGGCGTCAGCACAGCCTCTTCAATGGTCTTGAAGTTGTGCTGAAAAACATGGGGCATTTGATCAGTCAGTACCTGCCTGAAATTCTACAGATTCTGCTCTGCATGACAGCTGTGGTATCCTGCATCCTCCAGCAAAGAGAGAAGGTATGGCATACAGTACATATGTGCATGTATATGCATACAAGCATGAAAATGAAATTCCTTTTCCTACTCCTTGCCTGAGCTTGCAGATGTGCGCACACCTTTATAGATTCTAATAAGGACAGGTTTAATGCCTGCATGCAGCAAAGCTTAGCAATTAGATGTCAGTTGGAATAGAGGCCAGTAATATTTGTCTAAAGTGCTGCAGGGCTCAGACAGTACAAGCAGAGATGATGTGTTCAGGAACCTGCTTTGAGTGCGTCTTTGTTTGAGTTAGTGAAGAGAGAGTTGGAGTTTGCTACCTGCCTGCTCTGTGGATGGATGGACACGAGGGAAAGGTAGATGATTTGTTGTAAGGACATAACAGGATCTTATGGCTGGAGGCGGAAGTTGGCCTTAAAGGTGTAATTTCTTGGCCGTAAGGATCAAGTTTCCTGCCTGAGGACTTTAGAGTAAAACTTGCCTTTGAGGTGCTTTGTTGCATTGCTAGGTCCCAAGAGAGCTCAGCTTTGTGGATGGTCGCAGTGGTGATCCACAGTGATCATCTCCTGTCGTGGGGCACAGGGAGAACATGGCCGCCAGCACATTAGTAGCACATCCAGCTCTGCACCAGAAGCAGTCTTGCCAATCCAACATTCACAGTTTGGGTCTCAGCCAGGTACTTCTGGAGCACTGGGTATGTTGTTTTCCCTTGGTGTGCAGTGGCTGTGCTAGCAGAACAAATCAGGTGAGGAGAATACTCTGTTAAAGATTGCTGGCAACTAACCATGGGCTGTGTTGGCTTATTGCTGGCCTGTGTCCAGGAGAGCAGTGCAGAGACTCTGAGTTCGTTCCCACAGCAGTAGTACCTTACCTGTGCTAGGAGGGTACTAAGGCAGCTGCAACTATCCAGTGGAGGTGATGTGGTCATTCTGTTTTGAGTTAGCTGCTAGCTCTTCCTTTAACACTGCACAGTATCTTGTGGAGGTCCTGCTGTCTCATGAGCTCAGTTGCCAATTGTTTGGAAGCTGTGACGTTGAGCCAGGTTTTTCTGCCTTTCTAACACTAGTGTCTTTGCCGGGCTTCAGTCCAAATAGGACAAAGAATGCTCAGCTCTGGTCCTGCGCAGAGCCTGATCATGAATTAGATGAGAAACAAGCAAACTGCACAGTCATCATCACTGCAGCATTGAAAGGAATTATGAGATGACAGACAGAGCAAGTGATGTGTTGAAAGGAATTCTGTAATGATAACTGAGCAAGGGGTGTTAGGTAATGGATGCTCTGCGCCATGCGCGTGCTCTTGCCAAGACGCGTCTGCGAGCATCCAGGGTTGGAGCTTGTCTTGAAAACAATCCGTCAGCACAGCGAGCCCTTGCAGTCAGGTAGCACCCAGGGTCCTGTGGTTGCCTGTAGGCAGCACAGAACCTTAAACAGTCTTCAGTACAAAGGGGATGGGAAATTCTTTAGACAGCAGCATCCTATAGTGTAGGCACACGCAACCCATTACTGAAGTCATGTGTTTTAAACAGAGAAAGGAGTCCGTAAGAGCTGCTTCATTCGTTGCTGGGATAGTCACATTTTGCCTGGGTTGCTGCAGTAAACCTGTCACCATTCTGTAACTTGAGGAGTGACAGTTTATCATTTGCCCGAACTTAATTTAGCACTTCATTAGTCCATAAGATGTTAAAAGCTCAAGGAAGAGTGTGAGAAATGTGTTCATCTTGGCTAATGATTAGCTGACATTCTTAGGGGTTGAGAGTAATTTATCGCAGGCTGATAATGCTTGGAGAGTTAAACATCTACTTTGACAGTTTTAAGCTAGGTTATTAATTTCCCACTTCCTACTGACTGTGTTCAGTGGTGAGTTTCTTTATCCTCTCAAAGTCTTGATCTCAGAGGACTGCTCTTCTGGCAACTGAACTGTGGGAGACTCCAAATTATTTTGGTTGGGGGACACCATTAGCAATAGCAGCCTGGTTTGTGCTTCCTGCGTGCAGGTGTTTGGCCCTTGCAGCAGCTCGTTGGCCGCTTGGAAGCTGCTTGCACACCATTACACTGCTGCACTTCAGTACAGCTTGGGAGGTGCCAAGCAAGAGCATCTTTGGTTCCTTTTCCACCATCTCCTTGTTATCTTTTTGGATATGATACTGAGCACAAAGGCAGCATGGCAGTGTATTGCACGGTAGAGGGAGTTGCCTTCAGAAACCCGTACACACGTCAAATACAAAAGACGTTTATCTGCCTAGGAAAATAAAGAGATAAGTGTGTTTATTCTGTGTGGTGGATCGTGATACACAGGCCCTGAGGATGGCAAGACATGGCTCCAGTCTCAGCCCTTTATTTGCTCTGACATGGCTCTATTGTTTCTGAGACGGGAGTCAGTATCTCTGCAGTGTGCTGTGTAGCTGTTCTTGGAATTATCTCATGTTTTTGCTGTAAGCTGCATTACACAGTGTGGAAATAATTTAGGTTACTCAAATCGTAATAGACTCTGCTCAGGGAGAAGAGTGCAGCAGTGTGTGAATAGCTTTATGGTTAACTGTATGGCTGATTTCCTTAAACATTTTCCCCCAGAAAATGTATGGAACGTAGCATCCTCCAGTAACCAAATCTTTTAGTCTACCCCATTCTGTTGGAGCGTTTCATATTCTTGCTTTCTCTCTTCCTCCTCCTTCACCTTGTCTGTTGGGTTGTTTTCTTCCCAGTAAATCTCATCATGCTGAGTACGACTTCGCTTTTGAGAGCTGATTTGGGTCCTTTCCTGTGTAAATGGAATTACTGAAGTGTCAGGGTTGGTTTGTAGCTTTCTGCAGTTTGCCCAAAAAAGGGCAGATGCTACTTTAAAGTAGTTAGCATGGATTTTCATTAGCTGATGGAGTTCTGCGTAACTGACTCATTGCAGGAGCAGGCCACCTTTAGAAAAATAGGTCACCTGTGAGAGCTAGATTGCTATTGTGAACAGGTCGCAGGAGAAAGCAGACAAACGTCTTGATAGTTCAAGTAAACATCGTATCTGTGGCCAATGAATTGCTGTATTTAATTCCAGAGGAAGCAGTGATTGCTCTGCAGAGGTTTTACTGTTTGGTTTGTTTTTGCAGGTCCAACCACGGCTGATTAATCCACTGAAGAACTTGAGACGTCTTGGTCTCAAGCTTGTGGTTGAGTTTTTTTCTGATCATGAGACCTACAGCTTTAGTGTGGAAGAGATTGAAGCAGTTTTCCATGCAGTGGTATGGCCTCAGGTAATGTGTTTTTTCTTCTTCCAGAGCAGCTTGTATGTAACCTGTACCATGCAGAGAATTCCACTTCCCACTTGCTGGCATTCTGATGTGTATGTGGAAGGCTGTTTTCTTGGCTCGTGTCTGGATAGTCTTGGAATAATTAAGTCACAGGCTAAAGTACAAATGAATTAATCTTAATAAAATGGATGTGATGTCTCTGTTCTTTAACCACAGAAGCAGACTTCTTTCCTGGGTGCGTCAGGGAAGCAAAATAGTACTTCTGGGTCAATCAAGGCACACGTTGCTGCTTTTCTGCCTGAAAGCTATTGGGCCTGTGGTGAGGGATTACAGAAACAAACATAAGTGGGCTTTCCTGCTGCTGCAGGAAATTCTGATCACCTTTTAGCTTTGAAAATGCACAACTGGGAGGGGGAGGGAGAGCACACAGTATTGTAAGTGAAACTGCTGACAGTGTCAGGCAGTGCATGTAACTCTGTATTTCACTAGGCTGAGCAACAGGGACTTGTACTGTCTCAATGTTTCAAAGCCACATAGGCAAAGCAGTGAACATTTATTTCAGTCCCAGGGCAGTAAAAGCACATGGTTCAGGCTTTTAGTCAGCAAAGCTTATGGGAGCATTGTGCTTGGAAATGATCAGTAAGTCTGAGCAGGATGTAGAGATGTAGAATTGTTGTTTAAAAGTTACAATGTGTGTTTTCCTGATACATGCCAGGAAGCCAGTGCTAGTTTTGGAGCTTGGATTGTAGCATGATCCAGAAGCTCCCTCTAGAGGGAATTTCTGTCAGTGAACTCCACAAAGATTTGATTTTGACAGAAGAATCATGTGACTTGTGAGATTTAAGGCTGTAGAACTGATGCACATAAAAACTTGTGGGGAGGGCAGTTTGTTTTAATCCAGCTGCGCTTGGAACTGCAGTTTGCTGCTGAGACTCAAAGTAAGTAGCCTGCATAGCAGCATTCCTGCAATATTGGATTAACAATTTGATCTTGTTGTGCTTGATCCAGAAAGTTCTGCTTTAGGCAGAGCATTAACATTAACAGCCTTTGGGGCGGGAGAAAAGGCTTCCTCAGACCCTGGCTGTGACGGGCAGACCTGCCTTCTCTTTTGTTACACTCAGGTTTTGAGCCCAGGCTGAGCTAGTGCAAACCCCACATGCACCATCATGACTACGACCTCAAAATGCACTGGAGGCTCCCCTGCCTGTGTGTTCGCTAATGGACACAGAGCCCAGCTAGGAGATCCCATTCCCTGGGTGAGGTGCCATGCTTGAGCCTCTCCCAGAGCAGGGAGGTGCTTTTATAGCAGTGCAGCCGTGGGGACATAGAGCGGGTGCTGAATGGCAGATGCTGCAGCCGGCGAGTAGGAGATGTGGGGAGTCTTGGGGTCATGCCTGGGATCTCATAGGCATGTCCAGGAGAGGTGGCTAGGTCTCTGCGGCAGATGTGAGGCTCAGTGGGGAATCAGTGTTAGGGGAGGACAAAAATGGTAGCTGGAGCAATGTACAAAGAAGGAGTAAAATAATCTAACAGGCAAGAGAAATATTGAAGGAGCTGAAAAAACACTAGTGGGGTCTTTGTTAGAAATGAGGTTTTAACTGGCTTTACCTACTTGTATTGCATTGGTGTCTGATTTTTATCTGCTTTAGGTTTGCAGGTTGGCTTCAGAGAGTCAGTATTCTCCAACTTTGCTGCTCAAACTCATTCACACCTGGAGTAAGAATCCCAGGTAAGTGTTCTCACAAAGAAGCTCAATTACTTCTCTTGAGTACACGAAATTTTTGTTAAAGTGATCACACCACTCTTAACAGGTTGTGGGTAATTGTGTCAGAGCTCATCTTTTCCTTCACCACTGGAGTGTTACTTCTGTTGATAGCAGTCCAGATGCAGTTGTGAAGCTTTGCAGTTTATGGCAATTAAGCTATTTTTAGTGGGCTGCTTTTCCTATGTGTGAACAACCAAACAGGTAGGTAGTCCAAACCCAGCTCACAGGTGAGGAGGAGAGTGGCTTCTTAGCATATGTCTGTGTCTTAACCAGTGACTTTTATTTAAGTCATGGGAGGAGGTGGAGGGGTCAGTTTTACAACATTATTTCATTTGTATATTTTGATTCCCTATTTCTTTCTATTTTATGAAAGAATACGGCCAAGTTCAGCACAGAATTCAGAGACTGAAAATTGCAAGAGAGCTGTTTTTGAAGCACTGAGAAATTCTATCTATCTTCAGGGATTTATGTCTTTTTCACTACCTTACTGCTTTTCATTTACTAAATTGTCCAGCATCTGCTTTAAGTCAAGATTGAAGAACTTGCACACAAACTTATATTTAAAAAAAAAAAAATGTGTTGGATTATTAGGATAGAAGCATACTCTTAACAGGAGACTTGGGCAAACACCTGTGGAGAAAGGGCTAAGGTTAGATGATGCAATCTTGACACACGAAAATGAACCTGATGGCCTTTCAACCCCCGTTCATTCTGCTTTTCATGATGCGTTTCTGTGGCATTTGTGTTTTTCCCTGTTTGAAGTGGAAGACAGACATTATCTTTTTTTGTATGACCCTTTGCACAGAAGAGTTCTGAAGTTCTATACTTTTCAGCGTACCTTTTTTATAATCTCTCTTTCAGGTATTTCCCCTTGCTGGCCAAGCAGCATCCAGATCGGCCAGAGTGCGATATACTGACAAATGTGTTCGCTGTGCTGTCAGCCAAGAATCTGTCTGAGGCGACATCCAGTCTTGTGATGGACATCGCCGATAGCCTTCTCAACAGCCCCAGCTTTGAACCCACAGAGCAGGTTTCCAGTTTGAATGTGACTGGCTGTGTTGTCAAAGACGCTGGAGAAGTGGCAGAAGGTACTTGAGTGGGAGAGTTGTGAGAGGCCCGTTGAGTGCTTGGGAAGGAGGTGTTAGATCATGGTGAGGTTGTCTTTGCCCTGACTGAGAATATAAGGACAGGGACTTCATGAAGAAGCCAACTGTACAAATTTGTCTTGGCCTCATCAAGAACTCTGAAGTCCTGCTTGTCTCATGACGAGTGAGATCCACATTTGAGTGTCAGAGTCCTGAGTATGGAGAAATTCCTTACGAAGAGCCTACACATCCTTGGGCTGTAACTGAGATCTGTGAGAAGAGTTTTTATTTTCTGTGTGTGCATTTTTTGGTCCTAGCTCAGACACGTTATACTTGCATTGGCACTTGCTGAGAGCATGTTCCCAGCAGCTCTGCACATTTATAATTCTCACTGATTTTTCTTCCACTGATAAAACCTCTTTTGCTCGCATTTCCTCAGCTGTGTAGGGCTAAATCTCCCTTCTGTTGCATGGAGCTTGCTTTGCTGCTTGCAGCACAGAGTTTAGCGTTGCTGACTGCTGTATCTCTTGCAGAGACCCTCAGCCTAGGCTGCCGCTTGGTTCTGCCTCATGTTCCTGCCATACTTCAGTACTTCAGCAAAACAATGTTAAATGTGGAGAAAATGAAAAAGAAGAAGTACAGAGCTCAAGTCAGCAAAGAGCTGAGCATACTGTCCAAGTAAGTGATTCCTTAGAGCTTGAAACAGTTGAAGGGTTAGAAGGAGGGAGGAAGGAGGCTTTTCATTACAGGCTGCAGATTAGAAACATTGTCTGAAACTATTTAAATTTAGAGCATTTGAAAATAGCTGTATCCTTCATTGACCTTGGAAGTTACTGATGACTGAGTGGAAAAGTTTTCAGAAATTGACTCTAGCTGTTTGTATTGCTACTCAACACCAATACCTCTTGAGATAGGGAAAGGTACAGGAGTGACTGCAGTCATGTGGAACTGAAAACTTGGGCTGATACCATGATTTTGTTGGAGAAGTCCATTAGCCTGGGTGCAGATGGATGGGCTGACAAAACCCTGTGATACAGCACTAGTGCTGACTGAGTTCTTCTTTGCTTTATGCTGGTGATTGAATTGAAATAAAACAGTAAATTGCATTGTCTTGCCATGCAGGATCAGCAAATTTATACAAGAAAAGAGTCAGAATTCAGTGCTTGTGAGCCTCCTCCTGCCTTTCCTTCACCAGAGTAACATTGAGCAAGTAAGTAGAATTGACTTCACCCCCAGCACCCTATTAGAAATGCATTTTTCATTTAGTAAAGTAGATTTAAGATGCAATTAAGGCTTATTGGTTATGTGCCATTTCTCATGATTAGCCTGAAATGAAGCCCTCGTGTGTTCGTAGTCCACTCAGCACCCTGTTATTGTGTGTTGATGTGTACAGTCACTGGCTGCTTTGCAGGAATGCCAATGTCCAGATTGGCTTTTGCCCCTTGTCACGGGGAAGGCTTGCAGAAGTGTTCGTACATTCTGTACTTTCATTGCTGCTGTAGTCAATTCACCTGGCTCCTTCCAACTTTTTTATTAAATGCTTTCTTTAACTCCTACTTCATGCATCCTAAATCCTAAGTCACAGCATTTGGAAAGAAGGTATGTGAATGCAGCACACGCTGTGTAATGAGCGGTGCTTCCTTGGTCTGTTGCAGGATAAAAGATAAACATTGTACTGTACTATTAACCTGCTCCCATATTTCCACATTCCATTCCATTCTCCTTCCACTGTTAAGGAACCCACCTGTGAGTATAGAACTGAAACTTCTCTAAAATCTGAAATTCCGCAGGCCTGCAAAGCCTGTGGGCTGCCGTTGCAGGAAACAGCGCTCTCCATGGCTTAAGCTTTTGTAAGCTGTTAATGAAATCAAGCACTGAGGGTATCGGTGGACTCTATGGTCCTGTTTTTCTCTTTACCAAACCTTGTTTTCAAATATACACTCCTGTAAAGATGAATGAATCTACTGATTTTTCAGCTTGATTGCCTGCATCATTGGATTATGGTTTGGGTCTTGTTTTTTCTTAAATGATACACAGGTGCTCAAGGAGAGGTTTTAGGTTTTTGGAAAGAGCTGCTAGGCAGCAGCCTGTAACTTCTGCTTTGAAGGTGGTCACATAATTGTTCACAGATTCTTTTTAAAATTTGTAATCCTTAGGGAACCATCTGATTTCCATTAAAGGAGATCATACAAGTAGATGGTACTGTTTTTATCTGTTTCACTGATTAAAGACTGCTTTTTAAAGCTCTGTTTTCCTAACCTTTGTGTCATTGGAGGAAAGACGCAAGAAAGAAGCTGTCGTTGTGGTGGCAGTCCTCTCAAGCTCTGTGCTTGTGTCTTATTCAAGGCTTGCAAGTGTTTCTGAGATGTGGTGGCTGCACTGAATGTGTCCTCCTAATATTTTGTTCTCATTCAGTATCTGTGATTAATAAAATACAGCAAAGTTCACTCTGTCTTGAAGTATTTCTCAAGTAATCTCATGAGGTTTCAGTAGTTATTGACAGCTGTTTGTCTCTTTCAGGATGCAGAGATTGACATTCTGGAGACAGTGCAGAACTTGCTGAGGCATTGCTCAGACCCTACAAGCTTTCTCAAACCTCTGGCAAAGCTTTTTTCTGTTATCCAGAACAAACTGTCTCGGCAGAAGTTGTGCTTGGTATTCCAGGTATTGCATTTTACACGTCTTTCTCTGTTTTTCGTAATTTTGACAGATCAGGAACAAAATAATTGCATTTGTCTTTGTTGTACATGAGCTTTAAAAGCCTTTCTAATCTCCATCATCTGTGAAGTGGAAGTGAACTAGCAAAACTGCGTAGACATTAATGAACTGCAAGAAGACTGGTAAACTCGTGGCTTGCAGCCTGGTTGATGTGGGCATCTCCAGGATTCTGTTGTATAAGAGACGTCAAGTAAAGCACACTGCATCTGTAATGAATCCTGTGTCTTTATGAAAGAAGAATGGCTTTCAGCAGCTTGGAGCTGGTTTTTATTTTTATTCTTCTCTCACAGATTTGTAGCAGTCAGGATGTTTTGTACTTCTTTGAAGTGACTTACACAATTTTTTTTTTTTTTCAGTAGGAAAACCCAGGAAACCCTCAGTGTAGCTATTTAGAAACTTAGGAAATTAAAACACACGTCTTCCAACTTACAGAAGAAAGACACTGATGGCAAAATGGTTCTTATTAAGTCTTATTAAGACTGATGCTTTAAGACTATTACTTTAATTCTAACCATCTGAGATAAAAATTGAAGTCTCAAGTCCTCTAAATGTCTAACAACTATAACAGTTAAACTATTTTCCTTTATGTTTCTTTTTAGACTTTATCTGATTTGGACAGTGGATTGAAATACATTACTGATGTTGTTAAGGTATGCCCAGTTTCTTGCTCACCCTTTTCCCCAACGCTGTGCTGTTGTGTTTCTAGCCTTTTTCATCAATGGCTTGTTGCTGTCTTTTAGTTGAATGCCTTTGACCAACGGCATCTTGATGATATCAACTTCGACGTACGTCTGTCAGCATTCCAGTCAATCACAGCCCACATCAAGGAAATGCAAGCAGTGGATATCAACTTCCTCATCCCCGTTATGCACAACTGCTTCTATACCATCCAGGTGGGCTAGATGTTCCTTCTCTTGCTTTGTGTGTCATGTTTCCATGGTGAATCTAACTTCCATTGACTTTCCATGTTCTTTCCATTGACTGCTTTTTGGCACTGCGGAACGTTCAGAGGGCATACGGGGTGTTCTCACAAATACCTGTTCTTAAGTTTCCTCCACTTGCTTTTCCCCTGCGTGTCCCGAAGGGCAAATACCTTGCAGCAAGAAGACTAAACCAGGTGCCAGCGTACCTGTCTGTCAGAGAGCCCTGGAACTGTCTGGTCAATTTGTTCTCTACAAAAGGCATTCTACAATCTTGACAGGCTGCGTTTCTTCTTGTTGCAGTGTGTTCTGGTTCTGTGGGCTTGCTGCTGAGTCAGAAATCATTTTTCTAGTTTGGAAAAGTGGGCATCAGTTAAGGGTTAGAACTTCTGTAGGAAGGGGTTCGAGTCGGTAGAATTGTTGGATCATTGTAGGCTCTGTTGTTCTGCCTGCAGTGTTACCGTTCAGTACAGTCTTCTGATTAGAAAAAGTTGTCATATCCAGACTCATGTGGTACAATTTCTTCATCCACTCAGCTGGGGGATATGGCCCTTAGTGACAACGCAAGCCTCTGCCTGACCAGTTTGATCCACCGCCTGGCGGAAATGGACCATGCGGAAGAGGGCTACAAGGAGCTGATCCAGCACACTCTCCTGGAGTCTCTGAGAAGGGGGCTGAAGAGTAAGACTGAGGTAAGGCACACATGATAACAGATCTCCAAGTGTCTTCAGCTACACCAGGGCATCCAAGACTTTTTATAGATGAGTCCTGTGAGTCTGTTGCTAGGATAAGAAATTGTACAGGGTTTACGTGGCAGTGGCTTTGGTAGTGCAGGGCTGCAGGGGTAGCCGCTGCAAGCAGAGCCCAGCAGCTGCCCCTTGTCAGATCAGAGCCAGCTCCAGAAGTGAGAGCACATTTAAGAGAGGAAAAAACTGCTGTGCAACAGCAGAGAGGAGTGAGAAACAAGAGAGAAGCAGCCCTGCAGGCACCAAGGTCAGTGCAGCAGGAGGGCAGAGCAGAAGCTCCCTGCAGCCCATGGTGGAGCAGGCTGGCCCCCTGCAGCCCATGGGGCCCCAGGCTGGAGCAGTTCCTGAAGGATGGGCCCCATGGTACGGAGCCAAGTAGGAGCATTGCTTGAAGAGCTGCTGTCCGTGGGAAGCCCACATAGGGTCAGTTCAGGAGTAACTCCATCCCGTGGGAGGGACCCCACACTGGAGCAGGGGCAGAGTGACCAAGGAGTGGCAGGTGACAGTGTCATGGACTGACTGCAACACTCATTCCCTATTACCCTGCACTGCTCGGGGGGAGGAGGTTGGAGAGAGTGAATTGGGGGAAGATGTTTTTAATCTGCTTTTAGTGTCTCGCTATTGTGGGCAATAATTTTTTTTTTAATCTCCCTACACTGAGCCTATTTTGCCCACAATAGTGATTGGTGAGCAGTCTCCTTATTCTCATCTCAACCCTTGAACCCTTTTTCATCTTATTTTCCTCTCCTCTTCCTTTGAGGAGGGGGGAGTGAGAGAGTGGCTGTGATGAAGTTTTTAGCCGCCAGTCAGGGTGAAACCACCACAGAAATGCAGATATACACTGTAATCAACCTTCATTTGAAATCTTACAGAAATTTACCAAGTTACAGAACTCTGCTGTTTTGTGTTTCTTTGCTGCTGTTCAGCTTTTCTCAGTTGTAGCTCATTCTTTGGAGCAGAGCCTTTAATTTACGTGCTGTCCAAAATACAGGCCGATCTGGTGTTACCAAAGGGACTTGTTGGCCTGGAACACTTTGTGGCAGCATAGCTTTTCTGTGGAGTGTCTAGCTGCCTTTCCAAGGAGTCCTTAACCTTCACTTCTTGCCCTCTGCAGAGCATCCAGCAGGACTACACCTCTTTGCTTTCCTGCCTCATTCAGACGTTCCCAGCAAATCCTGAATTCCGGGATTTGGTCCAGCTGACCAACCGCCACGATCCTGACATGGACTTCTTCGAGAACATGAAACATATGCAGGTAAAAGGCAATACACATTCCCTTATGCCTCTCTCCCCTTACCAAAGCAAAAGCATTTTGCTGTGGAGTAATGTTGCCTGAATCATCTGTGCTGTCTTTAAAGAGGAATTGAACTCATATTGTTAGGTGTCATTTAAAAATGAAAAGAGATGTAGACATTGAAGCCACATGGGTCTGATACCTGAAGATGACACATTCTTATGCCTGTTAATTCACAGTGAAATATCTCATCGAGTTGGAATATTTACTGGGGCAAAAGGCGAGTGAAAGCCCAGACAGGAATGAAAAGATCATGGCCTACCCTTGGAAATGGATGTGCTGTGTTTATGGCATTGCTTCATACTGAGCCACCCTCGCGACTGCGGGGTGTGTGTGCTCCCTTGTACTAGCTGTGACTCGGGCCACCTTGTTCACTGTCTCATGTTTGGCTCAGATCCACAGGAGGGCACGAGCTCTGAGGAGACTGGCTAAGCAGCTGACTGAAAAAAAACTTGTGCTGTCTTCCAAATCCCTGCAGAACTACATCATGCCTTACGCTACTACTGCTATTTTTAGTGAAAAAATGCTCAAGGTAGGCTTAAAATTGTATGCGTCCAGTTTTAATATTTTCACCTTTCTTGTATTGCTCTCCTTCAAAGACTAAACACTTTAAAAGGCTGATGGATTTGTGGAGTGAGTGTTCCCCTTTCACAAGAGAGCACTGTGCTTCTTTCGGTGGCAGAAAGAGGGTTTGGAAGGTACAGATGTTGTCTGGACCCAATCCTCTATCTACTAATCCTATTCCTCCAAGACAAGTCTCTTAACTGTTTATGGGTTGGGTTTTTTTTTGGGGAGTGTGGTTTTTTTTCTGTTTCTTTTTTTTTTTTTTTTACTTGGGGTTATGTTAGTTTGCATTATTTGTAATTGTTTTGTTTTTTTCCCACCCCCCCCATCTGCCTCCAAACTGCTCTCTTCATGTTCAGTTCTGAGATTAGTCACTGTTTGGCAGCAGGATGTGTGTGGTGGGGGGCATAGGCTGTACCTAGTAACTGGGGTGGTAATAAATACTGTTTTCACTGGGACTGTGGGGAGATTGCAGGAACTGATTTCAGAGGTTCTCAGCCAGTAGCAGCTTTGCTATTAATGTTGAAGGGCAGCATTCTGTTAGTCACTTCCCATACTTTTTACTTACAACATGAGGTGAAATTACTTGTAACATCAATGTAGGTAGACTTTCTGCTTGCAACTTGGAACACCACAGTTTCATATATCAGTACAGTTCCCTGCATGCTATCAGGAGAACAGCAGAGCTGCTTATGTCAGACCAAGCAAACGTCATTTGTGTAATTCACTTACTTTAAGATTCTTCTGAGTAGTGCCTGAATTAGTGCTCAGGCATGTGATCCAGCCCCTGCAGTCATACAGGCTGTGTCCATTGACAGGGTGAATGCAGTTGCTCTTTGACCAACAGGAGGGAAAGTGCATTGAAAATACACTGACTGAAACCTTGAAGAAACAAACACATCTTATTTTACGTTAGCACTAGGCTAACAACGTGTACTTCTGGTTGATAAGCATAACCCAGCAATGTGTTGTGACTGATTTTTAGTTCTTCACGCAAGTGGGCCCATAGATCCAGTTATGGGAAAAAAGATAAACACAGAAATATTTGGAGGAAGTGGGTGTGGAGATCTGCTTGGTGAGCTTTTTTTTTTTTTTTTCTTTTTCCTTAACCTGGTGACTGGGAGGAGATCTAAAAGAGCTGAGTATCAAGCATCCCCATAAGACAGAAGTTACTTCTGGCTCTTGTTGCTTTGAGCAAAGTATACTTTAGAATGCATGAATGCTAACAGCATCTGAATTTCTGTTCTTTGGGCAGCATGAAAATATGGTAACAGCCTCTGTTGAAGTTGTTGGAGCTGTCTGCCGACATCTCTCGTGGGCTGCCTACTTGTACCACTTAAAGCATTTCATCCATGTTCTGCAAACGGGGCAGATCAACCCCAAGCTGGGAGTCAGGTGGGTACTGTGAGCGGTGCTGCTCCAAAGACTAAGGCAAAATTCAGTGCCTTAGGGAGCACCACATGGATTTTAACCTCTTCACTGGCTTGAGAGATTGCCCACTTTGAGGTGGGCTTATGCAAAAGAAAGTGGGCATGGCTTTGCAGTTCAGTGTAGCTGAGCTATGAGGGATTAACAGGTCATTGCTTTCTCGTGCTGTGTCTCACTGTGTGCACGTGAGCATTAGCAGTTTTTGCTCCTGCTTGGCTGTCCCTGCTCCTGGGATACCTCCACTGTGCCAGTGCCACTGTCTGGGAGTTTTCACAGTGAACTGGGTCACAGAGTGCATCCAGCTGAAAAGTAACCAGTTTTTATTTCCTGATTTGTTATTTTGGGATAAACCTTAAGATGCACTATCACTGAGCCTGATTTTTATTTTTAAGCATTGTCAAGATTTTCTGTTGTATTGGTTCTATGCAGCCTCTCCTTTTTGTGTGGACAGCTCATCTGTGTGTGTGTTTCTTTTTCAGCTTGTTAGAGACAGTGCTGGAAGCCTTTCACTTTGACCATGAAACGCTTGAAAGACAGCTTGTGACCATTGAGAGCCAAGGTGAGCTTTCTGCTCCTGATTACAGACACTCCCTCCAATTGCTCAAAGTGCAGCTAACTGACATTTTTTACTTTCAAGGTCAGCTAGTCCTGGCTTTTGCATGCTGGAAAACCAGTTATAGCTTACCTTCTCAGGAGCAGTGCGGACTGTCCTCCTGCGTGCTGACACAGTGAAGAGATGGGGGGGAATCACTTCCTTGTTACCTCTCCATCCCAGGCCTCCATAAAACAACCCAGCCCAGACTGGGTTTATGCTGATCTGGGAGGTTCTTCATGGTCTGCACCCACCCATGTGGCTGCTGCCACATTTCATCCTTGCCATTGGTTTCTGTCATTGTAAGCCTGAGCAAAGTGCCTGCTGTCCTGGCCCTGCTACCCCTGAGTTTTCCTGGGAAGAAGTGACGGTTATTTATCTTGTGGCCTTTGGGATGTTCTGAGGAGGGAGGAGGATGTCTCACAGTTGTGCTTGTCAATGCATCTTGCCTTGTGAAATTACCAAATGTAAGTGAATGATGCTTCTCTAAGGTTCGAGGGCATTGACCTTTGTTAAACTGTCTGTGGAATTCAGCCAAGGAACAACCTAGTCTTTGCTTTGAGCCTGATAATGAGCCTGAGGGCTGATTATCAGAAAGCAGCATGCCAAAGCTTCCCTACCCAGTACTGATACCTGCTAATTGTTTGCTGCTACTGATGGTAGATAGGAGCTCTGTCCAGATCAAAGCCATCCCAGGAATCTTGTTCTGAGGGTTCTGTTTTCATGGCCTCCTGTATTTACCTGTGATAATTACTTGACAGAAGCTGCTGCCATGGATCTTGAGCCAGTGGTGGAGGGTGAAGAAGCCATGGAGCTCGAACAGAGTGAAGGGGAAGAGGAGGTGGTTGAAGAAAACAAAGGGGAGAATCTCCCTGAGGAACCCTCAGAACCTGGGCTGGTGCTGCCTGAGCAGGCAGCTGAGAAGCCTGAAAACACTGAGCAAGTGGCCAAACCAGTTTCTTTCTTACCCCGTAATAAAGAAGAGCTGGAGTGTCTGATCAAGCACATTCAGGATACAGTTATAGTCAACATCTTGCCTAAATTGCACAGGTGTATTGTTGCAAAGGTGAGGAGCTGGCGTTGGAAAGGCAGTTTGCAGACCTATGCTGCCTACTGCGAGGGTTGGGGTGGTACTGGAAAGAGCTCTGAAATACAGCACACAAAAATAAACAGACCCAACTGGGGAGAGGCCACTTGAAAGCACAAAAGAGGCTTCATCCTGTTTAGCGTTTCATCAAGACTGCTGACAGACCCTCTGGTCAGTGTGGGTGTGAAACAATACATTTAGTGCATCCTCCTGAAGAGTTCTCTGCCACTTGTTAGCACCCACCTTAGCTTTCTTATTGAAAATGCAGGGATTCATCTTGCCTATGCTTTAGTTGTCTGGGTTTGTCCTGGAGTCGGCAGTGGACGTCAACTTGCAATATTGGCCTCTTCTCAGGGTTTGCTGAGAAAAAGCAGAAGTTTTTCAAAACTGTTAATTACACTTTTTTTATATTAGAGCTGAATTGTTTCTTGCTCTGTCTTAAAAAGGTTAAAAGAGATGAAGAACACAAGCTTGTGAAATCCAACGCTGTGAACGATGACGAGGTAGTTCGAGTTCCTCTAGCCTTTGCAATGGTCAGAGTGATGCAGTGCCTTCCCCAGGAAGTGATGGAAGCCAACCTGCCAAGGTGGGTCCCAGAGGAGCTCCTTCAGTACCACTCATTGTGCTGGGAAGGAGTGCAGGCACGTTTCTTAAGCTGCAATTATGCATGTGACTAAATGCAGAGGCAGCATCCTGACAGGCCTTAAATACATTTAAAAAAAAAAAAAAATTCCTAGTTACATTCCTGCTTGCATTTGAGTTCTGTAAAGCTAAGTTTGAAAGGGACTTGGTAAATCCTTACGTAAGAGCAGAGCTGTGGAGCTGAGTGTGGAGGTAGGAGCAGCAGAGCTGAAGAAAGAGTAGCGTGCAAATCTGTAAAATTTTTTTGAAGGACAGTAGATCTATGTATGACTATAAAGCCTTTCCCTGAGGCTGGCCTTGAGCATGTCTTAGCTTGTAAGAACATCCCTGAAAGCAGCCTCCTAGGCTAGCGGTGTAATTAGTCCTGCTGTGTTTGGAGGGTGAACTAAGCTGTCTCCCTCTGCTTCCAGCATCCTGCTGAAGGTCTGCTCATTTCTGAGGAACAGATTTCAGGAAATCCGGGATGTTGCCCGTAACACCCTCATTAAAATCATGGAAGTGTTGGGAGTGCAGTACCTGCTGTACATTTTAAAAGAGATGCAGTCTACTCTGGTCCACGGGTACCAGGTAATGCTGAAATTCTTTGTCTTCTGTTCTTTTCAGTTTGTTTATTTGTGTTGTTCTTTTTTGTGTGTGTGTGTGTATTAGAAGAATCTAAAGAGAAACTGCTATTGATACTGTTTTGCACTGGGAGAATAGCTTGGTATTATACAACTAAACACTACTGCTAGTGCCTACATCAGTCTGTTATTCCAAGTAGTATACAAATGTACGTTCACTGAGGGTCTGTACCCAAAGAACTTCTAGTCTAAGCAGGGAAGAAGAGTCGATCTCCATTTTTCTCAGTGAAAAGTTGCGGTGTGGAGTTGAAGAATGAATTTCTGGTTCCAGTAAAATTACTGGGAATCTTTCCAGTAAGTTCAGTAAGGCCAGGCACCATCTGAGGTGAGTTGCCACAGAGACTGCATAGGCAGTGTGTAGTGATGCTAATTGAAGTCCTGCTGCCTAGTTACAGAGCCAAGGCCCTAACTATGAGTTCATCTTTCCTCTTTCAGCAGTGGTTTGTGGTAAGAATAACATCTGATGTGAATTTCCACAGTGGAATAGTGGGATCTTCTAGCTACTGTAACAGTGGAAGCAGTGACTAGCACAGCCTGAAAAGAGCACTGGGGAAAGAGGAGATTCCAGCCCTCTGTCAGTGTGTGGGACAGAGGTCTTTTTCCTGCTGCCTGTATTAGTATTCTCATCCTCCCAGTATTTTTTTCCTGTAGCAAGAGCTCAAGTGTAATGTGTGAGTTGTGATGTCACTGCTGTGGGAGTCTACCCGTCCAGTAATACAAGAAGTGCGTGCAGGGGATTGGAAACATGATCTGTTCCCCTTTTCTCTAGCTCCATGTGCTGACTTTCACTGTGAACCTGTTGCTGAAGGGCCTTACTGCCAGGCTGAGTGCTGGTGATTTGGACCCCTGCGTAGATATCCTGATTGAGGTAAAAGTTATTCAAGACTGAAGGAAGCAGCATCATGAAATGTCTGGGGGAGAATCTAAGAGGAGGAGAAGGCTGTGCATAGATTGCCTCAAACTCAGTGGCAAACAGGGCTGATTGTGCTTGTACTCTGAAAGGAAGAGACTTTTTTCTACTGAGGCATCAGTTTCGTAAGAGAGGTACTCCAGCCCCTTAATCATTTTAGTTACCCTTCAGTGGACTCTGTCTGTTAGCTCCATGTCTGTCTTGTACTGGGGAGCCCAGCACTGGACACAGCACTCCAGGTGAGGCCTCACCAGGTCTGAGAGGGGAGGATCACCTCCCTGCACCTGCTGGCCACGCTCTTCCTAATGCAGCCCAGACACCACTGGCCATCTTGGCCACAAGGGCACACTGCTGGCTCACGGCCAAGCTGTTGGCCACCAGGACACCCAGGTCCTTTTCTGCAGAGCTGCCTTCCAGCAGGTCAGCCCCCAACCTGTGCTGATGCGTGGTGTTATTCTCCTGCAGGTGCAGGACCCTGCACTTGGATTTGTTGCATTTTCAGAGATTCCTCTCTGCCTGTCTCTCCAGCCTGTCAAGAGCCTTCTGAATGGTAGCACAGCACTCTGGGGTATCGGCCAGTCCTCCCAGTTTCATGTCATCAGCAAACTTGTTGAGGAGGCAATCTATACTTGCATGTCTTGATCTGACTGAAAGTCCACTTCTTGTACCATAGTGCCACAGATAGGTGTGAAAACAGAGTCCCCATCTGGTCTGTTCAGCCTGGGGTATCTTATGTTAACAAAGGAGAGGTGGGCATGATTTGTGGGGAACCTGGAGAACTGCAGTTGGGGAAGAAGTGTGGTTCTGCTGTTAATGGGAGAATGCTGCTCTGTTTTTCTGCTCCTCTCCTTATTTCTGTTGTCTGCTTTCCAAAGATTTTCAACCAAGAGCTATTTGGGGAAGTCGCTGAAGAGAAGGAAGTGAAGGGAATTGTCTCCAAGGTCATGGAAGCACGCAAGAACAAGAGTTACGATTCCTATGAAATTCTTGGAAAATACATAGGAAAGGGCCAGGTGACAAAACTTATTCTACCACTGAAAGAGGTAAGAAAAGGCAGCCAAGAGTCATGCGTTACCCTGAGTACTCTCAATTCTGGGTGATCTAGAAGAAACTGTAGATCTTCCAGGTGGCTACCTACATAATCCCACTATGGCTCCCCATGTTTCTTTTGGAAGGCAATATGCACCCACCTCATAAAATAGAACTTTGTTACTGATGTCCAGGGCAGCGAAAGCTTTCCCCCCCCACGAAAGAAATATCCCACAGTGAATGCTCCATGTCCTCTCCCTCTGCCAGCTCTTTTAGTGTTCTTTACTCTGGAGCTCCAAAGCCTTGTAAGGAGTGCTCATGCAGAAGTGGAGCCCTGTTTGCTCACGAGCTCTGGAGTGTCCTGGTTGTGACAGGTGAACTGGCTGGTGTCTGAGAAGAAGCTGGAAAGAAACAAAGAGGGATTGTAGGGCAGAGCTGAGGGGATGGGAGAGCTGGTGACTGTAGGCAGCAAATGATGTGGGAAGAATTGCTCTGGCTTTTCCTCTGATTTCTGAATGCAGATGGCAGATCCTTGCCCTCCTAATTCTCCTGGTGGTGCCTTTGCAGATTCTGGAGAGCACCACGAGCTTGAAGATAGTCCGGAAGGTGCACGAGGCATTGCGTCACATCATGGCAGGGCTGATCTTCAACTCGGACATGGATGCAGAATCTCTTCTCCTCCTCAGCCATGGTCTCATCAGTGAAAACTTGCCTCTGCTCACTGAGAAGGCCAGGTGAGTTCCAAGGTTACCCAGCTGGTCTGTTACCAGTCAGGAGATTTGCTTGCAGAAATGACAGCTCTCAATGCCAACAAATCAAATGTATGGGGGTTTTCTTCCTTTCATATGCCCTTTGTTTTTGATGTGAGCAAATTATTTGGACAGGCAGAGGATGAGGAGAGAGCTTGGAAATGGAAGCTACTCTTCCTGAACTAATAGGACTCTACCCGAGACCATGGGCACTTGCAAGAGTAAGGCTCTTTCACCATCTGGTAGGATGCTGTGTGTGTTTGGATGAAGGTACAGGTGATGGTGTTCAGTAGGGAGCCACAACCTAGCACATGAGGTGACTGAGGTCCTGGATGTTTTCATGGGATCAGGAACAAGAGAAATTGGCCTGCCACTGTCACTTCAGGGAACAGAATCGTGAGCTTTTGTCTGTGTTTGGTGATGCCACTGCTCAGAATGGGTTATGGTGTCTTGCCCTTCCTGCATTATGTAGACTGGCGTGTGCTGGGATCTGACAGTTGTTTGCAGGCTTTTTGTAGCAGTTTTTAAAAGCTATCAGAAGTTTCAGTAAATCATCAGTAAACCATGCAGTGGACATGTTTGCTTGAAGGATCTGCCAAGGTTCACTGAGCAGAAAGAAGCTGGGATGTGATGCAAACCTGTGCATTTTTTGTCTCTGTAGTACTGACCTTGCTCTCAAGTCTGTCAGTTCTGTCCTGTTGCTCTCAAGTTTGGTTTATTTCACTGTGCTCACAGACCTGCTTTTCCTTGCTGTGTGGGTAGCAGCCGAGCACACTCCAGCTCTCTCCGCTCCCAGCGGCAGGCTTGTGGTGGGGACGGTTGATACCTGAAATTTCACCTTTGCTGTCCACTGTTTTTCAGAACAAAAGTTGCCCCTCCTCCAGATCCTCGGCTGCAACCAGAAAGCTGCCTACTGCTCCAGCCCACTCCCACCAGAGGGGGGCAGAAGGCACCTGTCAGCAGGAGGACAAACACGTACATCTTGGTTGAATCAGGACTTCGGGTAGGGATCCCCTCAGATGCAGAGCAAGCTTGAAATCAGTATTTTTGTTAAGAGTATCCAAAGGAAGATTTCCTGGATACATCATGTTAACAACACAGCTAACTGCCTTTTAACTTTGCTTGGCGTGTGGTAACTCCAGTGGTCCCTCTTAGAGAGCTATAAAAACTGCTAAGCCTGTTGCAGATATCTTAATGGGATGTGGCATATAACCCAAACCAATGTGGGACGTCACTTGACTTGAGGCCTTGAGCCTCAGTATGACTGATACAAATGTCCTGTGTTTTCTGTGCCAGCTGCTACACATGAGCCTGAAGAGGTCCAAAGTAAATTCTTCCGATGAGCGTGTTTTGGAAATGTTAGACCCCTTTGTTCAGCTACTCATAGACTGCCTGAAATCCATGGACGTCAAGGTACAGTTTTGTCTCTTCTGCTCAAAAGGGTCCTGCCCACAAATGTCCTGTTGCAGCTGATCTGCAAAAGCAGAGAAAGGCATCCTGTTTTCAAACCTAATTTCACAGGTGTACAGTTAAGTTGTTTGAGGATGTGATGTCCCAAGGAGGGGGAGGAGGGATGGAGGACTGAATGCTCTGCCTTGACAAGTTCTCCTTGAGCATGTTCATACAAGGCTTTGCAGGCCGTGTATGAGGAGGGTTGTGGTGTCCTGTGACTGCACAGAACAGTGTTGTCACAGCTCGGGTTTCTTTTGATCTAGCTCTTAACATCCTTATTCCCAGCGCCACCGACAGCCTCCCTGGGTCTGAGTGAGCCTACAAGGGAAACTGTTAAACCCCAAGTTTTCCAGGAATGGAAGACATGCCTTAGACACAGGGAGATACCTTGAGCAGGGCTTTCAGGTGACACATTTTTTTGACAGAGCAACTTCTGTGCCTTGAAGGTACCTCTGCTTCAGAAAGAGCTCCTGCCATCTGCTGAAAGAGCACTGTGTTAATGCCTTTACCTAGTAAAATCAAAGCTGGAGAATTAGGGAGCGTTACAAAATGTTCTTAGAACAGAGAAACCCTCTCTGTTGCACACGGATGGTTTGAAAGGTGTTGATGTTGTTGGCTGATTGCCTTTACCACAGTTGCAAAGAGCCTGAAGACATCTGTAGCAGAGTGAGAAGTGTTCTGGCAGTGCCATTGTACCCACATGCTGATCTTCAGCTCTTTCTCACAGGTGATAACTGGTGCTCTGCAGTCCTTAGTGTGGATTTTAAAGTTCCCTTTGCCTTCTATCAACACAAATCTGGAGTCGCTGATCAAGCAGCTTTTCCTGTTGCTGAAAGAATTTGCCAAGACAGGAGTAGCCAAAGGCCAGAATTTCCACCTGGTTGTGAATTGTTTCAAAGTAAGTCGGAGCCTGGGCTGCTCACTTCTCCTCTAGGATTAACTCTGTAGAATGAGGCTTTTTTCATTCCTCTTCCTGTCTGTGTTACTGCATTGTGGCTCATGTCTGTGAGCATCCCCACTCATTTCAGGGACTGGATTCTATGATTCTGTGATTTCAGGGACTGAATTAGTGTATTTGCTTGTATTCAATTTTTGTCTCAAAATTGCCAGCTGAAAGCAAAATGATGAAAACAGTGTTAGCTGTTAGCAGAGCAGCAGTTTGTCCTTTCAAACCCTGGTGGTATAAACAGTGAGGTTTTGGTGTGGGCTTGTATTTCATGGCACTGTATGTGTACTGACTGTGCAATTTGATTTTGCAGTCTGTAACAATACTCGTGAAGAATGCAGAGAGCCACATAACAAGCAAACAGCTCCAAGTGTTGCTTGGCTTTGCTGAAGAAGACATTTATGATTCATCACGGCAAGCCACTGCCTTTGGCCTTCTGAAGGTATTTCTGTGGAGCACATGTATGGGTTTTGTGAGCAAGTGGAGCGGTGATTTTACCTTTTGGTCAAAGACTGTAAGATCTCATGTCAGGAACAGCTTCCTGTTCCTATCAAGCTTCTCTGTGACAGAAAACAAAAAGAGAAGAAAAAGCAGCAAAGCTTTCCAGTTTGACATGTAGCCACAGTTTTAAAATTGTTTGGGAGGCTGTTCACATCCCTAACCATTAGACCAGGTATTCTGTGTCCTCCAAATTAAGCAGATACAGATTTGCAAGCCACTGTTTTTGTGTGTTTGTTTTCGTTGTGATTTTGTTTTGTTTTGAAGTCCCTCTGGCTGTGTTGGAAGATATGCACAGAGCAGTGCCATTGTACTGCTTGGTAGCAGCGCCGTCCCCAGTTACAGTACTGCATCTCGCACTGTGCAAACAAAATGGCACAACTCCAGCTGTGCTTTTATATTTTCAGGCTATTTTATCCAGGAAGCTGATTGTCCCTGAAATTGACGATGTGATGAAGAAGGTTGCCCAGCTGGCCATCACTGGCCAGAGCGAGCCGGTGCGAGTCCAGTGCAGGCAGGTGGGTACAGCAAGAAGTCTCTTGTGTTACTTACAGCAGTCACAGGCTAGAGGGCTTGGCATCGCCATCCCAGCTCTCACAGAGATGTGCCTTAGCCCCTATGAATCCCCACCGCTGTTTCCCCATTCTCTTCATTCCCTTCTACCTGGCTGGCTTTAGTTCTTGTGACTGATCCATAGCAGAGTTTCAAACATTGGGGTACAGATGCAGCAGGAGCTGTGCATAGCCAAGGAGTGCTTTTCCATAGTTGCCAGATGGACGGTGAAGAATGCTGAACTTCTGTTAACAGAAGCCTGGGCAAGTCACAGTAGTACTCTGAAGACTGACCTGGCAGATGTCAAATACCTGCAGATCCTGCTCCAGGCATGGAGCTTGACCCCTTGTGGAACAGCAACTAGCACACACAGGAGAAAGGTTTTATTCTCATGTACTTGCTGCTCTGTAACTGCATTTTCTCTATAACCTGTTTACAAGCTTTTCCAAGTGTTTATTGTAACACATCTCAGTTGTTTTCTTTTGTTTTCCAGATTTACTTAAAGTATATTCTGGACTACCCGCTCGGTGACAAGCTGAAACCCAATTTGGATTTCATGCTCGCACAACTGGAGTGAGTTTATGTTCCCCACATCTCTTTCAGTACAGAGCCTTGTTACTTCAAGTATGATTTTAGCAGCCTTCTCATGTGCTGTTCATGAGCAGGAGCAGATGTGGCTGGATTTCTCTACTTCTAAAACACTCCCATTTTTGTCGGAGGTGGATGTTTGAGAAGTAAAGCAATTTTCTCTTCCCCTTTTCACAGCTGGTTTTGTTGTTCTTTACCTTTGTAAGCAAAGGTGCTGTTGTTTGCTTAGTGCATAACCAGCTGCACTGCCTGTGAACCAGGTGAACTAGAAAATCCAGAAAGAATAAGGGAAAGTGCCCTTATGTGACTGCTGTCCCATGGCAGTGGTCTCAGCTGCAGCAGTTCAGCAGTGTGCCTGAAGCCTCCTTCTGAGCCTGACCTATCCCTTGCTCAAGGTGGCAGTAGCTTGCTGTGCCCCCAGCACAGTGCTGCTGTGCTGGCACAGGTTGGCTGGAGCCCTCTTGTGGTCTCCCCGTGCAGGTGGAGCTGAGTCTGTTTGCTTCTCTTCTCCTAAGTACCAGACCAGGTCAGGCAGCTGTTGTGCTGTAACACACACCTGTGACACACCCTGTTCCTCTGGGTGTGTTACAAGCATGGGCCATTTTTGTAAACTGTTAGTAGCTTGATAGAGTGGTAACCCAGCCCTAACTGTTAACCATTTCCTTGCAGTTATGAGTATGAAACTGGAAGGGAGTCTGCTCTGGAGATGATTGCGTACCTCCTCGACATGTTCCCACAGGTATCAGTCACCTCTGCGTACCAAGCATCAGGCAGATTTTTTTTCAGCAGCTTGCAGTGACAGCATTTTCAGAGCCATTTCTTTTGGGAGCACATGATAGTTCATATTATCTTTTATCACGAGCAGAATGTTTGCTTATCTCCAAAACTGGCTTTGGTCCGGAAGAGAAGTGACATGTGCTGGAAAGGCTGCAGTACTTCTGTATCTAATGTGATCAGTCTGCAAGTGAAATAAAGCTCTGTCAGCAGGAGCTTGGATGGACTTGAGATTTATGCCAGGAAAAAACACAGTTAAGGAAATGGAATGTGAATAGAAAGGGAAGGTCTAGAGTTTTCTTATTGTGATTTAAAAAAAAAATAATAATAACATTCATGAGGAATACTGTTGATTGCACTGGGATGTGATGTGAAATACTGTTTTTGTTGGCCTGACTGGAGAGGGAGGGCTTCTCAGTAGGGTGGGTCATAATGAAAGCTAAATATTAACTGTGCATCTGTGCAGGATGACATACACAAAATGCTAAGCTGCCCCGATGCTTTGCAGCTGGAGCTTGACTGAGCATGCAGGAGAGTGAGAGAAGTGCAATCAAGCAGGAATTTGGAAGGAAGGAAGAGAAATTCTGCACAGTAAGCTGTGCCTCTCCACCCCTTGATTAGATTTTGTATCTCAGCTTGGTTCCCAGCAGCTCTGTGAGGCAGCAAAGCGCTGCTTTTTCTGCAGGAGAAGGGCCTTGGGGCCTGATTGCTGCAGTGCTTAGACGTGTATGCCTACTTCAATGCAAGGTGGTTACAAAAATGCCCTTTAAGGCTTGATGCTCAAGTTGCTGTCCTAGGGATGTGCTAGCAAGTCAGTGCCAGAGGATGGAGGAGGCTGCAGTGCACTCCCTGCGTGCATCGACAACTGGAGCACCCTCTCCTCTCTGTGCACCTGCCTTGACGTGGGCCCACTCAGGGCTGGCATCGTTCCTTGTTGCTGTGCAGCAGATAGCCCCCTGTCCCCTTTAAATGCCAGAAGCTGTGTAGGGGTGTACAGCTGACTTGTGGTTGTTTCTTTCTAGGAGCTCCTCCATAAACACTGCGGGCTGTTTTTTCTCTCCTTGTGTATGATGATGATAAATGATGACTCGGCCAAATGCAAAAAGATGGCAGCTCTGACGTGTAAATCTCTGCTCAGCAAGATCAACAAGGATAAACAAGACCTGCTGTTCTCACTGGTCACAGAGTGGTTGCACAGCAAGAAGGTACTCTGTGGTCTTTTCTTTGACTGAGCCTAGACTGTGTGTGGGGACTGAGTAGGATTAAGGCAAGTGAGACGGCTGATGCCCGGTGAGGTGTGTTGGTGGGTTCAGCTTAAGAGTTTTAGCAAAGAGCAAGAGTCAGCTTAGAAGAAATGCTCTTTAAAGTTGCGTTCAACACCATACTTCTTGTTAGCGAGAGGGAGAAACGAGTTGTATAGCTAGGCAAGTGTGGAGAACTGCTGCTGCTGCAGGTCACGATCAGCTCACAGATCTCCCAGCTGCATTGTACTGCATCCTGACAGACACATTTGGGGCAGGTGTTTCACCAGGTGTAGCCTTTGCTCAGGTTAAAGGTTTGAGCAAATTCCTTGAAGCTCTTCCGATCCCAATAATTGACTGTTGATGCTGTCTGTAGCTAAGACTTGCTTCGTTCAGTTGCCTGCAGCTGGAGGGTGGCAAACCTGCTCTGACAGACCTCCCGTTTTGATCTGGGTGCCTGAGTGTTTAGCTGTTCTCAGATGGGGCTCAGTTTCTGTCCCCTTTGCACTAGCAGAGCAAGTGTTCTTCCTTATTTCCTCTTGTCATCTCTGTCATGTTGAGTTCTGGTTTGTAGCTGTGAGTTGCCTGTTGTGTCTGAAGGATCAACAAACGCAAAGTAGCACCCAGAGCTCTGCAGCTGGGAACTGGCTGGAAGCAGCCCTTCGGCATTCAGGTTTAGGGTGCCTTTCCCGAGAAAACGTGTCCTGCCAGGTGCTCGTGTCCCCAGCTGGCAGCATCTCCTTTTTCAATAGCACTCTGAAAATCAGCCTCTCTTGAAATGCTGTTGCTACAAGCAAAAGTAGGAGCTGCTACCAGCTGGTGGGAGCTGCAGGGTTTGGTTGTCAAGGGGTAACAAGGGCTGCTGTTTTTTCTGTTGGTAGAGCTCACACAGGAGGCTGGCAGCCCAGGCCTGCGGCCTCTTTGTGGAGGTGGAGGGAGTGATGTTTGAGTGTCGCCTGGAAGCTGTCCTCGCCGTGATTGAGAAGGAAATCAGCCCTGCTCAGTTTGAGGACGTAAGTCATGTCACCACGTGCGAGCCTTGGGGAAGGGAAATGGAGGGAGGGAAGAAGCATAGGAGACATTTAATCGCTGGAGCTGCTGCTTGGGACTGAGGAAAGATGCAGAGCACACACATCTGTCCTGAAGGGGACATCACTGACCTGCAGCCATACTTCTCCGTAAGCCCAGACTTCATGTCGTGTCACAGCACAAGGGGCAAAGGAGCTACGCAAAGCCACCTGGCCTGAGCCTGCAGCCCTGCCATGTAACCAGCAGGCACACTGCTCCTTGTCTCAGCCTCTGTCAAGATTCCTGTGGCTGGAAGGGGTTCCTGAGATGACCCTCAAGTCACAGGCTTTTGGTTTTTTTAGCCTGTGTGACTTGGTGGACTGATAGCACGTAGCAGTGTGTGCGTCCAGGTGGCTTTCCCTGCCTGTGTGGTCTTTGCTGTTGTGGCAGGAGAGAAGGGATGGCAGAAGGAATGGCAGCTGCATGTGAGGCACTGAGATGGGTCAGAACCCCTTTAGTTTGCAAGTGCATGTTGCTAACATGCCAGGGCAAGATGCTGAACAGCCTCAGGGTATGCAGATGGGCAGCAGATGAACATATCTGCAGTGATGAGAAATCCCTGTAATCTCCCCCTACGCTGTGACACGTGGGTGAAGCACAGGCTTGTTGCATCAGGCCAGCTGGTGGCTGCAGGCAGTTTGAACACAGCGCGCACAGCGTTGTTGTAACAGTGTGGAGCCTCCCAGCTGCCAATCTCAGCTCAGCTTGACTCTAGTAAGGAGAATCAGATGTGTGCAAGTGCATGCACGGGCATAGCTGATGCACGGTGTGTGTATAATTGCATGCATTTGGAAACCAAAGGGTTTGTTTCTGTGACGTCTGTGCGAAAACAGAGAATGATTGTAATGAACTCCTGCAGAGGTTGTCTCCAGAGACAATGCATTAATGGAGCTGCTTCCCTTCAGTGGATTGTAAGGCCTGGGTACGAGTCAGTCCTCTGTTTCTTTGCAGGGCTGATCTGAACTTATCTAGTAGGGTAAATAAGCACTATCTTCCAGTCCTCACCAGCATATTTCTGGTCTTGTTGATTCTCTTAGATAACTGAAGAGGAGGAGGAGAAGGCTGCAGACAGGCTGCTGTTCAGCTTTCTTGTGCTGGTAACAAAGCTGATCGCAGAGTGCGGCTTGATTCAGTTGACCAAGCACGGCGATGTTGTCAGCAGTATCTGGGGTACGTATCAAGAATGACCATGGCTGTGTCACAAGGAAGGTTCTTGGTGTGCCTCGTGTTTCTTCACAGCTCAGAATAAAGGGCTAAACTCTGTCACACAAGGTCTGCATGCTGCAAAGTGCTAAAATACATAGCAGCTACCAGGCAGTGGAAGCAGATCTTAGTGGAAAAGGTCACATAGCTGATGAAAACAATATGCCCCCTGTCTCAGTTGCTGGGAAGCATTTCCTATCATCCCAAGAGCAAATACTTGCAAACCATTGCATGTTCAACTGTAATGACAGCCTCTCTGATGAAAACTTTCAGTTCCTCCAGGAAGAGGTTTCCTTGATGAGGTCACACGTACCAGCCAGCGAGCGGTGACACATGGTGATGGTGCTGCGAACGCTGGGTGCCTGCCAGCACGCTAGGGCCTGGAGGTCATTTAGTTCAAACAGTTTCCATATGAGTGAGATCCGGCAGTGTCAGGCTGGCTTACTGTCGGTTTGTTGACCTGTTTTCAGATGCTTTACTTGCTGGTACCAGAAGACATGGTTCTGGCTGCATTATGGCTTCAGCCTGCCAGGTGCCTTTAGTGAGATGCAGAATAACCCTTGCAAATCCTAGATTGCTCCATGGTGAGCAGCTTGAACAGAGGTGAGACAAGAGGGCAGCTCTTCTCTTCTCTGAGCCATCCTTAGCCTCCCTCCGTGGGCTGCATCTGGAGCAGGGCAGCTCACCTGGGTCACACAGCACAAAGTCCCCAGACATCGCAGGCAGTTGAACTGTGCGGCACTGAGCCCCTAAGGGGGCTGCAGCTGCTGCAGAAGCATGACTTGTCAGTTGGGGAGGAAGTTTCCTTTTGTGCCATGCCCATCTTTCCTGCACAGCCGCCATCACTTTCCAGCAACAGCCCCGTCTTCACTTGTTCAGAAGTGCCATGCTAGCATTCCACGGTACCTGGTTGCTGCTGGGGACACCTGGCTGCCTGTGGGTGTTGGCCCCACTCCGCTTTGGCTGGGTAGAGATCCTAGGAACAATTTGGTTTTGTTCTGAGCAGATGAGCACAGTTTGTTTCCTTCGCCATTTTGCTGTGGTAGGCTAGGAGGGGTGTGGTTCTTGTTCTGCTCCTGCTGGACCAGCTCCTGTGCTGAAAGAGGTTTTCTTTCCCCTAGGTCATGTCCAGTCTCACCTGTGGCATCCTCACAGCTGGGTCTGGCTGACAGCTACTCAGATCTTTGGATTGTTGTTTGCATCTCACAAGCCAGAAGAACTTGTTGCCAAATGGAGGGAAAGGCAGGCAGTGAAGAGGAAGAAGATGTCAGCAGAGCTGTCTGCATCCACATTCTTCTTGACTGCTGAGCTGGACAGAAAGGTAATGGTCTGTGCTGCTCCTTCCCCTGTGTCCACACCCATGCCCCAGCTGGGACATAAAAACAGCTTTAGTAGTTTGTTGTGCACACTGCTCTTCGTTGCTTCTGTCTGCTGCTTAACCATGATCACTCAGAGCATTTGGGCAGGTGTCTCTGCTCCTGGGAGGGGCCTCACTGGGGTCTCATTCTCAGCAGGGCAAAGATTCACCTCTGGATTGCAAGATGCTGGCAGAGCTTCTGCTGAGCCATTCATTGGCCTCCCAGGGGACCACCTGTGGTGACCCCAAAACGCTGCTTGGGGTTTCTGCTGCTGACTCCCTCTCATGGAACAATTCCTTCCCCTTTTTGTCTCGCCAGATGAAGGAGCTTGTGTTTGCATTCTGCCATCAGCTGCACTCCAAGTTCCTGGACCAGTCTCTGGGAGAGCAGGTAAGAGCGGGAGCCTGTTTAGGGCTGCAGGAGGGCCTGTGGGGCAGTGTTACCTCCTAGTCAGGATAGCAGTGCTGCTATCTGGTGATGGCTCAGGGCGAATGCACAGCACACAGCTGCTCTGTGCTGAGAGCATCGGAGCAGGGGCATGTCTGAGAGGGGCCCAGAAAAGTCCCCTGGCTGGTGTCAGTCTGCTGGAAGGGCTGAGGACAGACGCGGTAACCCACAGTGACTGACTACTCTGTTTTCACACTTCAGGTTATAAAGAATTTGCTCTTTGTCGCCAAAGTTATTTACTTGCTGGCACCTGCCTCAGAAGAAGGTGAAGAGGCTGAAGAAGTCGGCTGTGAAGTGGGAGAACAGGAGGCCTCTGAAGATGAAGGAGAGAAAGACATTCCTGCTCAGGCAGAGGGAGAAGAAGAGGACACAGAAGAGAAGGGCCGGCCAGCCACGCTGATATGGCTAATGAAGAAGCTCTCCCTCATGGCAAAACGGGAAGCTGCGTATTCCCCCAAGATCCCATTAAAGGTAAGAACAGGGTTAGTCCAGTTGCATTTGGTGTGGCCGGCACTTGTACTTGTGTTGCTCTGGCCCTTTGCTACCAGGGAACCAGCTGCAGAGGGTGGTGGGAGCTGATGCTGAAGTGGGGATTCGTAGGTGCCGATGGAGAAACAAGGATTTCAGGTCGGGATTCTCAGGAAAGGCTTCTGCCAGTCTGCTGCTTTGCTGGTTCACCCAGCCCTCTTGTGGGGTGGTGGGAAGGTGGGAAAGCCGAAGGCACTGAGATGCAGGAACAGAGTGCTGCCTTTAGAAGCTTGACAGTGCTGGGTTTATGTGGGCAGGGTTATGGCAGTGTGGAGTTGCTTGTCAGGAGGAGAGGGTGTGGGAGTGACAGAAAAAGCACTGTGTCCCTGTGGTGCAGAGAGAGAGGCTGAACTTTCATGTCCTTGGCTGCCTCAGTGCAGGACAGTACGAACAAGCCTGTTTTCAAGTGTTACCAGCTAGGAAGTGAAGTCGCAGCTCCCACATCTACAGATCCCACGGGGCTGTGTCTCATCTGAAGGCTGTGCTGGGCTGCACTAAGACCTCCTACCAGCAGCGACTGTCTGGAACACCTTGCACACCGAACAGCGATGCGTCGTGTTCTTGTAGCAGCTCAGTCAGGCAGTTTTGTTCTTACCGCCTTCGCGTCCCATGCTCTCATTTGCAGAGGAGCTGCATCTTTAAATTCCTTGGAGCGATTGCAGTGGATCTGGGGAAAGAGAGAATCAAGCCATACCTTCCAACAGTCCTCACCCCTCTGTACCGGGAGCTGAACAGCACCTACGCAGAGCAAGGTAAGTGATGTCCTTCGCCATGAGCACCCTCTGCTGTTCCTCTGTTCAGGAGTCGGTGCTGTGAGCAGTGACTTCCACCTACTTGCAGTTTAAACCAAATTAAAGAAAAGGCGGAGAATGTATGCCAGGTGGAGCAAAAACTTCCATGTTGACAAAGACTGGAATTAGGTTAGGCAGGCTCCCCTAAAAGAGGCAATTCCTGATTGGGTTCTTGGCTTTTGTTCCATATGTTGAAAAGATAAAAGATTAAGCATGTTCACTTTGTTTTATTAGATCCAACACTGAAGAACCTTTCCCAAGAAATTATAGAACTGCTGAAGAAATTAGTTGGACTGGAGGCTTTTTCGCTTGCCTTCTCTTCTGTGCAGAAACAGGCCAACCAGAAAAGAGCGATGAGGAAAAAGCAGAGGGCTTTGCAGGTACGTCTATTGTGCTTTCTCTTCTGGGAAAACTGGGATTTTCTGAAGGCTTGAGAGCTAAGCAAGAAGGTGAGTTTGAAGAATAACTTAATCCTGAATTGAAGTAGCTTCATTTCAGAAACTTAACAAGAAACTATTGAGGGTGGTGGGCATGGAACAGGCTCCCCAGGGCAGCAGTCATGGCTCCAAGCTGCTGAAGTTCAAGGAGCATTTGGACACCGCTCTCAGACAGACACAGGGTGTGGGTGGTGCTGTGTGGAGCCAGCATGTTGGCGATCCTTGTGGGTCCCTTCCAGCTCAGGATATTCTCTGATCCTATTTAAGATCAAACCCATGGGCAGGGTTTAATCTTGACCAGTGCCTGCTTCTCAAGTGCTGGGATGAGCAGTGGTAAACCTGGCCAGAGCAGCCAGAATGCCTTCGGGTTTGAGAAGCCATAGCAAACCAGCGCATTGTCTGTCACCAGTTCTTGGGAACTGGCTGGTATTCCAGCAACAGTCACAACTCAGCAACCAATGCCTTGTTTTCCGTTAGACGGTAGCAAACCCTGATGTTGCTGCAAGGAGGAAGCTGAAGAGACACAAGAACAAAGCGGAAACCAGGAAGAGAAAAATTGCATTCCTTCGTCCTAGCTACAAAGCCAAGAGACCTCGAGGTCATGCACTGAAAGACTTGGCAATGGTGGAATGAAAAGACTCCTCCTTCCCCAAGGATGGATTCGTAAGAACGAATTTCAAGCTAGGGAACTCAATTACTGTTGGAGGGAAAAAAAGAAAAAAGTATTTACATACTTTAATTGTATTTATTTGTATTTTTAAATGTCTTTTTCATCTAGGATCTTAAAAGCTTTTTAATAAAGCTTAAATAAAATCTTTTTTCAAAACCTGTATGTTTACCTAAAGCATGTAGAGTTGAATATGCAAGCACTATGATTTTTATATTAAATTTCACTTCATTTTTAAAAGGTGGGCTGTGATGAGTGCATTCATGCCTGTGCTCATCCTGCTTTCTGGAGAGAACAGTCTGTGCCTCTGCCTCAATGCATCTGCTACTTCCTACCGCTCTAGGGAAAAAGCTGACTCATTTCTGGCTAAGCAGAGAACATGAAAGGTAGGAGCAAAATGCAACTTCCTGCCCTGCCACAGGGCTACAGAGCGGGCAGTCCCTGAACATGAACTGATGCTGTGTTCATGGGCAGAGGTACAGCACTGGCTCAAAAGTGCTGCATTTATTCTGCCATCGCGGCTGCACAGAGCAGTTCCGAAGTGTAACACCACCAGCTTACAGCAAGCTGCTGGAGGGATGCTGGGTGGGGCTGCAGCAGGATCTTCCTCTGCTGCTGTAAGCAAGCAGCACACCTCTGAGTGTAGCTGACTGTTGCAGATTTTATTAGTGTTTTAATTACACAAATACAGTAATGACTCTACCTTAAAACTACCCAAAGAAGGAAAAAAAAAAAAAAAACCAACCCCTTTGCCAGCCAGTAAAACTTTCATACAAGTTATTAAGCACATCTTTAAACACAAAGAAAGAAATGGAATATGATCATGTACACAGACATTCACTTGGTTCAGTTTTACAGCTGAAGAGAGACCTCCACATTACGGGAGTCAAACCCCAACCTGTCCTATTTACAAGCGTTTGTGGCCTGGAAATACTTGACCGCAGGAGGAGGGATGTGGGGTGTAACTGAAACATCTGCAGCTGTCAGCTCTGCATCACTGCCTGCTCTTCAAGGCCTCCACCAACCTAGGAAGAAGGGTGAGCCAAGTTACTGCGAGGTCACTCAAATGTGCTGAGACACCTTCAAGACACCTTCAAGCATGCTACTCTCCCTTCTATGTGGGCCCCTGCCCAGAGCACCCTGCCCCAGCCAGATGACGCAGTGAGCGGCGAGTCCTGAACCGTTGCTGGTGTGTGTTCATGTTTGTGTCTGCCAGCCTTTCCCCTCATCCAGTTGCACAACAGAAACCATGTTACAAGATGCTTCATGAACGAAGCCAGAATTTGACTTTACTCACCATTCCATTGCCTCGTCCAGCCCTGTGCCCTTTGTTGCAGAGGTTTTGAAGATCTGCCACTTCCGGTCCTTCAGCGCGGGCAAGCCGAGCGCGTTCGCCATTTCTGTGGGAGTCATGGCCTGCTCCATGTCCTGCTTATTGGCAAACACCACCAGGATGGCCTTCTTCAGCTCTTCTTCCTACCAAATGGGAATCGTGCAAGTTGCTGCAGGGGTTTTTACCAAATACAGAGAAAACCCACAGGATAAAAAGCAACTTCTACAGTGATTTGTCAGTTTGCAGGTTTCTGTGCTGTAAGCTCTCAATTACCCTGTCACAGCTATGGCCACTGCTCTCATTTTCTTACCTCTAGCATAGCAACAAGCTCTGATTTGGAAGTGCCAATTCTGTCCCGGTCGCAGCTGTCCACTACATAAATGACCGCGTCCGTATTTGAGTAGTAGCAGCGCCAGTACGGCCTGCAGAGGGAAAAAAGCCACTTGTGAGAGCAGAAGTACCGGGGATGGGTTTCTTTAGAAATCAAGCCCGTAACTCTGAAGGACAGGGCAGCACAGTCTGTAAACACAAGGGGTTTGCAAACACCTTTACGACTGCTCGCGCAGCACAAGCTGTATGGCATCCACCGCAGAGAATCACTGTGGTCACCAAAGAAGGGTAAGCTACAGACATTTGTCACATAACCCACACAGGTAAGCAACGAACAGCAGACCCTCTGTGTCACTATTATCTTCCCGAAGCTAGGGGCACTGCGCCTCAGCAGTGTGCATGGAGCCATCTCCAGAGGAGCCCACAGCTGCTGGGGAGGCCGCAACCGTTATGTGTGTGACGTTACAGAACTCCAGCCAAGCTCACCACCCAAATTACTGGCTCCACCCAAACTCAGCTTTGTAGTTTCGTGCTCTTACCAATACCAGTACCTACAGGTATTTTTTCCAGAATGCTGCCTCATTACATACTACATGACTAAATCAAATTTTCAAAGCAAAACCACACACCAGTGAGAACATCCCCTTGTTTTTCCAACCTGTGGTCCCAAACAAAGTTGTAGTAACTGAATTCTGTCAGAGGTGAAAGCGCTCTGCAGCAATGAGCTGTTTCTCAACTTAAAGGAACCAATTTTCATAACTGCCAGCTATGGGAATTCCAAGAACTTGCCAAGCATTTTTACAGAAATGTCACAATACCTTTTCATTTTAAGAGATTTCTTACCTTATGCTTGTCTGTCCTCCCAAGTCCCAAACTTGAAATTTCAGATTCTTGTACGTCACTGTTTCAACATTGAAGCCAATTGCTGAAACAAAGTCAAACAATGTCACTGTTGGTGACCATTCTTCTTTTTCTAAGTACATCACAGCACTTAGCTTAAAACTCTCATGCCTGAAAATTCTCATTAGCCACATGATGAAGTTCTTGCCCCTTGAGAAGCTACTCCAGCAAATAATGCATCATGAACACGTGGTAGAGAGCTGCAACGGTGCCAGGGCTGTCACAATCGAACAGAAGCATGCCTGAAGCACCAAAGGACACACAGCAGCAGTCAGGAGTGGCCTGCTTTGATAATGAGCACACAGCTGACAGCAGTAGAACACCAAGAAACCTGCCCTATGCGTCAGCACCAGGTAAGACCACAGCTGACACTTCTCAGCAGAAGACTTCACACTGTGGTACCTGGAAGTGGCAATAAAGGTACAGCATATCCCCCTGGCATTCCCCTTCCTGTCAGCACAGAGAAACACAGAGCGAGGAAACAAACATGGACTGCCTAGAATTTATGGAGGCTGAAATCAGCAAAGCTCTAAGGCAAAAGGGTCAGGGCACTGACCAGTCAGTTATCATGGTCATTCAGGAGGACTCCAATAGATGTGCAAGGACTGAACGGCCAGCATCCCCTGTCCCTCACATTACGCTGTGTGATCCGAGCCAAAAACCCCCAGCACACCCCACAGTGCTGGCTGTGTGTGGGCAGGACTGCACAAATGCTAACACAGTCGGTGACGTCAGTTCTATTTCTTTAAATCAGCATCTCCTCCCATGGGATCTCAGACTGAGCTGCTACACTTCCTACAGAAAGTTGAAGTGCCTGCAGCTCTTTTCTGTACTAAGCAGAAGTGTTTATGTAACAAACTTAACATACTTGTCAATAGTAAGAAATTAATTAGGTGTGATTCACTGATACCATCCTATGTAAAATTCTGTGTGCACAATAACAGACTCCAGAATCCACATGAGAGCTATGCCTGGAGACAAGATTTCAGCAGTCAGCAGCCATTATTTAGTGAACATTTCCCCATCAAGAGGAGCCTGCCAAATCATGGTAACAATCTTGAGCTCAAGCATTTTTTGCACTCAGCAGGACAGCACAGAAGATTCCTTTCTGCAGTGTTTCTGTAGCACACCACAGTGCGCCATGCGAGGAAGTTCCTAAACACAAGGGCCAGGCCCCAAAAGCACCAGATGCTGCGGTCAATGAAGGAAGCACCTGGTGGGCTCAGCTGGCAGAGCTGGCCCGTCAGAGCCACCAAAGCAGCTGTGTGTGCTGAGGGGTTGATCACCTACTTGGAATGGTGGTAACGACTTCTCCCACTTGCAGCCTGTACAGGATGGTTGTTTTTCCGGCTCCATCCAGCCCCAGGATGAGAATCCTCATCTCTCGGGTTCCAAACAAACTGGAAAAGATGGTGGAGAAAAAGCCCCCTAAAAAAAAAAAAAAAAAAAAAAAAAAAAAGGCAGAATAGAAAGATGCTTCCATGTCAGCCAGCAAGACGGGGGCTGTCCTGACTTCTTTCGGACAGCACGATGCAGACAAGCTCAGGCTGGCACCTGGTCCCAGCGTGCTGAACCCCACCCCTCTCTCCTGCTCTTACCCCGCTGCTTTATCAGAAATCTACCCAGCTAAACCCAGCTGCTTCCTCACTGTGGTCAGGACTTTTTCCTTTCCTCTCATCTGCCAAAATCTGAGCCACCTACTCTTTTGTTTCTACCAGCCTCTGTCTTTTCAGTGCAAAAGGCTACAAAGGGACAGTGGTGCCTGAAAGAACTCTTCCTGGTGCTTACGGCCCCCCAGGGCCACCTACTTCTCCTTCCTTAAAACAAAGGTCACAGACTACAACAGCCGGTGATTTGACGTGGACGCAGCCAATGGTGAAGCTGCACAAGTTTCAGTACATTAATGCTGCAGAGAGGCCTAGGAGCTTATTTAAATAAGATGCATCCAATGCTGAATAATAGCTCTGTGCATCCACCTAAACACTGCAAAAAATTACGAAATACCCAGCCAGCTAGGATCATGTTTGATAAACACATCACAGAGGAGACAAGGGGGCGACCTGCAGGCCAGCCGGTATTCCCACAGCTCCGGGTAAGAGCTGCTGCCCCGAGTTTGCCTTCCAGGCGGTGCCTTCCCTGCCTCGCCTCCCCGGAGCCCACCGCAGGCCCAGGAGCCCAGGGCCCGGTGCGAAGGGGCACCTCTGCTGCTCCGGGCCCCCTGTACCCCCCCCACCCCACCCTCCGTCCCGCAGCGCCCCG
>VXAV01008712.1:86274-116750 GCA_013399715.1 Alectura lathami | reverse complement strand
CCGGCTTCTAAATAAATAAAATAAAATGAATAAATAAATAAATAGAAGTCCCCAGGTTGCAGTCCCCAGGCAGCAGCCCAGATTAACAAACAGCGCTTTCCTGTTGCTGAAGGAGCTTCACCATTAGCGGCCAGTTGCAGAGGTGCCGGCATTCAGCGGGGCAGAAGAGGGGCAAAGCGCCACTACAGGCTCCCCCCCGTACATGGGTTTGTAGCTTAAACAAGAGGCCACTGCACAGGTGTATGCATTGCATGTTTAGGTGTATCAGGCCTGATTACCAAATAAACAGGCAAAGCATCCTCAGCTTGCTTCTTCCCACGAGCAGAGCCACATGCTTAGCTACGTGAAGGACAGAGGCTGGCACAGTGTACAGTCATGGTAAACGTTACCAGTCAGAAAGCAGTGTTCAGCCCAGCACTGTGTGCTGTTACAGCACCTCTGGGCTGCATGTGCAGCTGGGCCATTTAAACAACTGGAATATGTGGGTCCGAGCAACGGGGGATGGTTTGCAAGAAGCCAATAATGACATCTGTCCAGGCAGGTTCCACACAATGACCACCCAGTTACCAGAATGGTATTTTCTAAAAAGCAGTAAATTCCTCTGAGCCAGCAGTACTCCAAAATTATGTACAGAGTTTCCCATTAAAAACAGTGCTTCCTGATTTACGCTGAGACGCAGAGAAACAAAACTGCTGCAAACCAACAGACAAAACCCGACAGCGTAAGCCACGAATGACTAGCTGTTTCTCCACAACAGCTAATGACCACAGGGCTAGACTCATCCCTGTATAAAAGGTAGTACAATTCATCTGCACGAGTTAATTTGTCTAAATCCTTACGAATGTGAAACACTAAGAAATGGAAGCTCAGGAGAGACAATTCACACGGCACACATGGAGAACTGAGCTGTGAGATCAAACGGTGTACTAAGAGAAACCCAACCAATCTCACACCAGAAATCAGTGCTTACACTATTCTTTTTTACATAAGAGACAATGAGATACAGAAATCTCTTATGAGAATAACCTGTAACTGCAGAACCAATCTATCAGTCAAGCATGATGGCCCCTCCCCAAGCACTGTATTCTGTCCTTAGGCTCCTGCTCTAGCAAAAACAACACACAAATCTTTAGTCCAAGACATAAGAATGAAACGTAAGGCAGCCACCTTGTGTGCCTTTCCCCATGTTCTGTTTTTAAGTTTTGCTCATATCTAGCGTTGTCCAGAGAGGAAGATTGCACTCATGTAAGCTGAAAAATGGCAGGGCAACCAGGAGCAGAAACAAGCAAATTGCAGTGCAGAGATGATCACCTCTCATATCGAATCCATGCCAAAGGGTGTGATCCCACGGTCTGCAAGTGCTGAGGCTTGAAACCCATGCCTTCATTAAACATGTGTGAAGCAAGAACAGCTGCAACAGACACAGACATTTCCATTTTCTCTGAGAGCATCCGTATGTGTAGTACCATCACAGCTGCAGAACTTCTTGCTTGCCTTTATGACCTCCATTTGAATTCTTTCTTGCTTTCATTTTTACATTAATCATAACTCAGTTAAAAACAATTCTTTATTTTTCCTTTCAAGCTGGGAGCAGTAAGAAAGAATGCACAAAACTGATCCAAAGGGATAAGAAGAAAAGGTAACAAAAAAAATTTTGGACATTTAGAAAATGTATCATCTATATAAAATCTGATGATCCAGAAGGCCTGCCCAAGCACACTGCTTCAAGGGGCAAGCGTTGAGTATCAGAGTCTTTTAGGTCCTTGATATCCTTAGGAGACCACGGATGCGTCTGACAAGAGCTTGAATAAAGGTGTAGCGTGACCGAACCTTGGAATATAACCCCTCGATGTCCAGAAGCTTCTTCTGCAGAGATTCACCAAAGCTGTTGGTGGCTTCAATCTGAAGCTGAGAAACAGAGATGGTTGCAGTCAGCAGTACAAAGTCCTCTCTTTCTAGAGCACTCCCTTATCCATCGTCAACTGTCTGCCAACCCTTTTGCAATGCTGCATTCCCTAAAAACCTTCCAAAAGTACATTTTTTCCAACTCTCCTAATAAATACTTCTTGCATTCTTCCTTGTGTTTATCTTTCTAAATTATATAATGGATAGCCCTTCAGCAGAGGTTTTTGGTGACTCAAAGCACTTACTGATTAGCCACACATTCTAACCTTACAACACTTGCAAGCGTTTTAGGAACTGAGCAGTCTTGCATAATTCAGGTTCTTCAGTCACAGCCATACAACAACAACTTCTACTAATTCTTCCAATTAAAATTTTCCCAATCCTTTTAGGACTGTTTAGTAAAGTCCACTTGCATAGACCACATTTTTTCATTAGTACATATATGAACAGTAATCTAAAAAAACTCTAATTACATTCTAATTATTTAAGCAAGATGTTAGTGTGTATTCTACTTTGGAACAAAAGAAATAAAGACAGACACCTCATCACAAAGAACACATAAAGCTGTTCTTATAATTCCAGACCTCACAAAGGTAGTTGAGATTGCAAAAGATTTTGAGCACAGGTCTTGTGCACAAACAGCAGCAGCAATGACAATGAGATTTATTAATTAAAAATTATCCTTTTTTTTTCCTGATGCTTCTGCATCCAGTTAACACAAACTACTAAAACACTGTGTAAGAAGAAATCACTTCTGTGCTAGCATTCACACTTCACAGTCTCCTCAGCTTCTGTTACCCTCTTCAATTTCATTTCTCCATGGTCAGCTGCTGCTAACCTGTTGTAAATAGTTATAGATTCAAAGAAAATTGTGAACCCTGCCCTCATATTGCAAATTTTCCAAAGATACTGATATTTTCAGGGAGCTATTATTAAAAAATACATACTGTTTGTCAGGCTTATAAAAAAAAATGATTAATTTTGTTTGTAATATTCTAGCTCGTTTTTCATTTAATTTTATATATTAAGACTTGAAAATTAGCAGTGCAACTGCTGTCTGCTTCATACTGCTTTCTAAACAAAATCTGCAACACTTCATTAGTTCCAAATTATTTACTGCCGGTGTTACCACAGGCTGTTTAGAGACAGGAGAACCTCAGTCAGACTGCTCTCAGCATAGTACCCAGGTGCATTCCATGCTTTTCAGCACTGTCACATCTCACCTGGTCTATATCATGCTGGCTCACTCGATTCAGTCCACTGCTGAAATCCAAGCTGGACTCTGAACCAAAGGAATCTAGTGATAGAAAATGAGAGGTTAAAATAATGTTGGCTACTCAACACCACATTATTATAAAATGATTTCAAAATGCAATACTCAAAATTTGTCACTAAACTTGTGTATTAGAAAGTTTTTTGACGTCACATAATTTCTCTAAATCATTGGACAGACATTAATAATTTTGATCGCACAACATGGCACTTTTGGCAAAAAGCTCCTCCCCAAATCACTTCTCTTCCCAACTTACCTCCATTCTTTTTTTTTTTTAAATACCAAAATTCTATACACTTAAAATCTTTCAGTGAATCCACAGTGTCAACAATTCTAAAAATACTTTCAAAACCACCAGTCATCATTTCAGTTCTTCATTTTATCTTAGTTTATTATAATCTTTTCGTAGTTTATGTTTCAATATGATCTGATTATATTATTTGAACCGCACTTTGTTTGAACAACAGAAGTAAATTTTAAAAAAACAGTTCACTTGGAGATTGTGTGTAATAAAGAAAACCCAAAAGTCTGTGACTCGACAATACTTGTATTGTCAATTCTCCCAAGGAACACCCAAGCCTATGTCCAAATCCCAACAAAATCTCTTTAAGAAATAGAAATGGCAAAACCTTAGCAGTAGCAAATCAGTTTTAAATTTAGCCAGAATTACTCAAAAGCATCTCGACGTTTCAGAAATTTTACCTTGCAGCCTTCCTCTCTTAAATGATGTCCTGGAAGACAGCAGTGAGTCCTGGGAGTCAGTGGGCGTGCAGTTCAGTAGGTAATGCTCCAGATGACGCCAAAGAATGAAGAGACATGTTTCTATAATATCTGTAGACACATATCTAAGTGAAGGAGCGTAAGTTTGTTGTCTTTAGATTGTACATTTACCACACGAGCATCTTTACACAACCATTTTGAAGCAGTTGAAGATGTTCTCTCAGCCCTCCAACCTCCTCCAGCAGCAGGTTCCCACCTGTGCTGTTCAAAGTGGTCAGAAATCTAGGCAAAATCTGTTCCTAATTCCCCGCATTTTTGGAACATCACCTCGAGGGTACTTTCCATTTCAGAAGGATACAAGAACAGAGTGAAAGCAGCTTGGCTCGGTTGTTTATTAGCTTCACCAGGCGTCGCCTTGCCAAAACGTATTTCTGGGCAGTGGAGATTTTGTCAACCCCAGCTGGCATAACTGACTGACACAGCTGTGACAAGAAGGGGAAAAACAAGAAGATTGTAGCAAGTCAGAACAGAATAGTGAAAGAAATAAGCAAATGGCATTACTTATCGGTATCTAAAACTCTAAATAGTCAGTAGCTGCTACTTCTTCAGAACTGTGCGCTTTGTTTTTAACCTGCATAACCTGGCATACTAAAAAATGAATAAATCAAATGTATACCCAAGCAACTTTTCTATCAGGAAAAATGATCATTTGGTTTATCAGTCAGTGTATTAGCTCACTGTGACAGTGTGACAGTGATTCCTCTGCTCCATAAAGTGCCCATTCCCTCCGTAACCCCATCATCTCAGCAAGCGCTGATGCAAAAGTGACAGCTGCTAAACACTACCCAAGTTGCATCTGTTTATTCGTGGACATCACTCAGTCTTTAACAAGTCAAGCCCAGTACTTTACCCCCCAGATTTACAGTGCCCATTCTGTGGTCCCTTTTACTAACAGCAGAAGGGATCACGCAAAAGAGCTGGAGCTATTTACTTATCTAAGGTGCTCCAGAGTCCCTGGTACAGCTGTATGTCACTTACAAGCAACACAGCGCCTCCAGAGGCAGCAGAGCTGTTACCTCTTTTATTTCATCTGGTGGGAGTTGCTCCACATTCTGTAGTTTGTTAACACTCTGACGATGACTGTCATAGTAACTGAAGAAGTCGTTCGTGCTCTGTTTCAGCAGATAGATGATAATGCCCAAACCCGGCAAGCGCCAGTATGGGACCACTGGTGCTTGTGCATCTAGAAAAAGATGACCAAGTTTGAACAAACAAATTAAATTAGAAAAATAATTTTTAAAAAAGAAAAAAAAAATCAATAAACCAATAAAGTATCTGTGAAAGACATGAAAGCACTGGCAAATTTATGCTTTATTTCTGTGCAAGAATTCATACAAATGGAAGTCTAGGCAAAAAGTTCTACAGCTGCACTACTAGCAGGCAGTCAGTAAAGTGCTGAGAGTAACACATGAAACTTTACCTAGACCAGAAGACACAAAATGTAATTTTCTTAACCACTGAAGTGCATAATAGCACACCATGACCTGTTGCCATGTGCCATAATGAAGAGTTCCAGTCAGCACCAAAATGCATCTTACATGTTGTAAATAAAGTCCTGGTCTCACCTAATTTAATCCAGCACAGCTGCTGAAAAAAAAAAATCCTCACCTTCCCCTGTCTTGTACTATTTACTTACTACTTATTTATCCACATTCTTTTACAGATACTTGTGTTTCTGAGGCTGCAATGGGAAGTGGATTTAATAGTATTTTTGGCTGTACGTGTTTTAACTTGGATTAGTTCTCTGATTTGGCTTCGTGCAAGGCTGTAGAAGCATTTGTTCCAGAACTAGAAAGTGAGCAGCTACAGCATTGGCATAAAGTGACTACAAGTGTGCAGGAAACTACCGTCCCTGCTATGTTATTTTCTACTAGCCCAGATGTCACCATTCAACCTCAAAAAGCAGCAAGCCAAAATCTCACCTTGACGAGGCCCATCCCGGTTGGTTGCCTCCGACAGGCTAGGAGTGAACAGACAAACCGTGTGCTGGAAGCTGGGGGCACTTTGCAACATCAGTGACTCACAGTACTCCATCACATTTGCACAGATCTGGAAAAAAAAAAGGCAGCATGCCTATTACAACATGGGCAAAAGTCAATAAACAACGTCTTGCTTTGGCTCTATTCACTTGAGTGTGATGATTCTCCTTTCTGACCAGTTAAAGCCTCACTTCTGTTTCAAGTCTAGGGCTTACAACCTCATCTCTTTCCCAAACCTACCAGTTACAATTTCTGGTCAGTTTTAACTCCTGCAGGGCCCTACCTTAACATTCTCTATTACCCTCTCTACCCAGCCTTTATTTTGAAATTCTCTGATCAGTTTAAAGCTTTGAACTCAACAGACTGTGTATCCAAAACAATAATGGTTGCTAATGCAAATTTAACTACATTTTCAACATTTGTTTTAAACAGAAATTAAATGAGGGCTCCTACACCAAACTAAAGACAGCGTAGAGCATTACAACTAGTGAAAGCTGAGTGAAAGCATGGCAGCAGAAGACATCTGCACAACAGAGAAAATTTCACAGTTTGGGGCTGAAGATTCTCGCAGCTTCTCAGGTCCTTACCTGCTGCATGGCCAGCTCGATCTCATCTCTCCTGTTCACTCTGTCTCCTTCCACGCTCTCATCTTGCAGTTTAAACTGACGCAGCCTGTCCGAGCCCCCAAACCGACTCAGAAGTCCTAAGCACTGGCGCTGCCATGAGGAACAAACATCTTAATTAGAACCTTAGTAAAGGAAGAGCATGATCCTTGTCACTTTTAAAAGCAGACATATCCCTTGTCACTTTTAAAAGCAGACACAGCAAAGACAGCAACACCAATAAAACTCCTAGAATGCTGTAAGCTACATTTCTACACTTAAAAACATACCACTTTGACTCTCTTTTAATTTAAACGCTAATGGTGCCCTAAAACAGTTCCTAAACAAATGAATGTGACTCAGAAGTACAGAAATTTGTCTTACATCTCTTTCAGAGTGTTACACTGACTAGCAGCAATGACAGCTTAGGTTTGCCTATACCCATTTAAAACACCTTTATCTATAAATGAACAAAATCTGGATATAAAGATAGTAAATTGCATAAAAATAGAGGGCAGAAAACCCACAGTTCAATAGTTTCATAAAAAGGAGCGACAATCTATAAACTTGGTTTTAGTTTATATGCAGCTGTTAAGATCATCATAATGCCTCAGACTGGAAGTCAGTTTTGTATGGAATGTTAAAACAGATGCTGAAGATTAAAGATTTATTGGTAATTGCTTTTAGGAAAAAGTAAAACACTTAAACGTTTTTATTACTTGATGAAGATAACACGACAAACTAGAGACAGAAGTTAGAACAACAGATGACTGACTTGCAGTTTTGCTCAGAACAGCTCAGCTTTCAAATTAACTAAGACTCCTTGTAACAAGGAACATTTCGGCTGTTTCCCATGGGAATTTCTTGCTGATATGATGCCTCAAAAAAGCAACTACCCTCACACTTCAGCACCTATTTACAGCTTGCTGCTTTGCTTTAGGCTGGTCGGCCTTGTAGTCACTATCGAAGTGCCCAGAGAACACTGCCTCTCAGCAATCAGAAATATCTGACGGGCAGCTCTGCCTACAGATAGTTTTCAAATGTCCCTGCTGACATGAATAGCAAAACTTCAAAAACATCACTGAATGATGAGCTGTAAAAATGTCTACAGTTAAGCTTTTGAGCAAAACTCACTTTATCTTGGCTTTACTTCTGGTTTCTTAGTCAAGGTTATTCTTAAAAGGGGAGCAAAGAAACAAAACATGAGCATGTTAGATGTTCTACACTGCTGAGCTGGAGACATGCTTGTGGCAAAAGTGGTAACAACATTCGGCACCACTTCACATGCTTTGGTGTTGAATTTGAATTGTTCTCCTCCACATACGGTGAATCCTAAAAGCCAGGGAGGGAAAAAAGGTCTCTGACCTTACTCTTACATTGCCAAATGATGTCTTCTACTTGTTTCAAAACAGCCACAGTCACATACCAAAATCAAACAACAAAAAAGGAGGAAAAAATCCACCCTAGCCACAAAACTCATGCAAAAAATAAAAAGCACTGTGCATTCTTCTTATTGTTGGCAAACACCCATTTCTTAACTACTAGTCAGAGCATAAAGCCTGCAAAACCAGGAAGCAACTTTCATCTACATACACAATCCCAAAAGGACCAGTGTTAAATATGTAAAGTTGTCACCTGAAATCGACCTATATGTCCTTGTAGCTCCATCTGTGTGCCTTCATTAACATCAACATCCAGTTCATTTAGCACTCCTGGTAAAAGATACAGCCATCAAATGAAATTTTTCAAAAGGAAACATTTTTATGCAGTATATATTTAAATATAAACATCAATCAGATTAAAAAAAAATCAGCAAAACAATCTAAATTCTGCACATTTTTTGAGGAAAATATATTAAGATATGAATGCATCTAGTATGCATGCTATGTAGCTTACTATTCTGCTAAGTAGCTAAAAAAAAAGGTAGGGGGGAAGGGAAGCTAGCAGGAAAACTGCAGCTGTTATGCAAAACACAGTATGCTTTAAGCAAATGAACATTTGGCCCCAGCTCACAACTCTGTACTTCTTTCTGTTATACTCAGACATTTTCTCTGAACAAAGCAAGCCATTAAACCAAAATAGAGGAGCTTTACAGAAAACAAACTCTGAGATTCACGCAGATACAGGTAAGAGACTTCAAATCCACGGTTCCTACCAGGCAAAGCTGCCTTGCTGATTATTCCTGTCAGGGAGGCCAGCTCCTGGAGAGATCCGACACAAACATCTTGACACCTCAGGATTGCCTGGATAGTATCTGAATGGGAAATGAGAAACTGCAAAACCTGTACCACAGGAAGAAAAGGGGAAATATGAATGTGTCAAAATGTAGCAGTTAGCAAAGAGGAAGCACTGCTCTTACTTCTGTGCAAGTTTGAGAGTCATCTCCCATACCAGTGAAGATGTTATTTTAAAAAGCTTACTTACAGAGCAAGAGGACACAGAATCTGATTGAATGAGCAGTAACAGTGATGCTCCAGCACCTTTTGGAACGTACCTGTCCTGCTGCTTGCAGGTGTTGTGCCATGCTGGATGTGAGGATCACTTGGCACAGCTGGAGGGCTGGAAGAAGAATCTGGCGATAACGCTCCACTGGAGCGGGAATGAAGACCGGGGGATCTCTCATTCCATACATTCTTAACAGGTTCAGGTGGAAAAAAAAAATGTAAAGGAAAAAAAGATGATGAAATGTGAGGCCCACTAGTGAAGCAGAGCCTTAGCTTAAAACCACCCTCAGGAATCTGCAAACATTTTTATTTCAATAATAACTCTGTAGTTGAACTGAGTTCATATCGGAAAAGGACTTTCTAGGTACTGGAAGGTTGCTATGAGGTCTCCCCAAGGTTCACACAGGCCCACTTCTCAAGGCTGGCCAGGTCCACTGCACCACACAGCTTGGTGTAGTCACCAAACTTGCTTACTTGTCTCAGTCTTACTTTTTTCCGAAGTGTTTTAACCCACACTGTGTCACTAAGAACTGTACGTTTAAAGCAAAGACCAAGGGCTGAAATCAGCCATGGTGACTTTCCCTAAATACTCAGTTTTCTCCTGATATCTCTCAGTCATCTCACAACAATCAACAGTTTGACAACACACCAAGAAACTTATCAAACAATACATAACTCTGGGGTTTTTTAAACACACAAAAAATTTCTGAAATTATATTTACTCTACAACACACGGCCCATCCCTGTCTAAGGAACCAAACAAATAAGGCTTTACATAGCATAAGTAACTGGACATGCGAGTACACCCACTTACTTGGGATTTTTCTCCCAATATAACAAAAGAACCTGAACATATACAAGGACTGTATTACAGTTTCAAAATCAGCCAGGGAAACAACACTCACCCCTGATGGTCTGTTTCGGGTCGCATGTCGTACACCTGACACTGTGCCAGCCTCACAATCACACCAGACCGCAACAGTTCTAATGCCCCTTGCTGACTTTTAGCCACCCTGGTGAGGAATGCCTAGAGAGCAGTAGAAAAATGTAAGAACTTACTACTGGAGATAAGCAATTAGATCCATTATAAATAATTTCTTTAGCATCATTTCAGATGCTAATATTTTAGTACAGTGTCTCTGAGCAGAATCAATGTAGTGTCCTGCAACTCTTACTTAAAAATGACATAAAGCAGTTCCTTAAGTGCCCTTACCATTTTGGACTCATAGGTGTACAACGCCTTAAGTAAAGGTGGCTGAGGTGTGAGCAAGCTCTGAAGAGTCAGATCATCGTCTGCTAGGCTATCCACAAGCACCTTCAGGTAGCCACTATTGGAGAGATACAACAGCCATTGCTGCTGCTTGTCTACTGAAACAATGCGATCCAGCAGAGCCAAAGCCAACATCTGGGATGGGAGAGGGAAAAAAAAAAAAAATGGAAACAAACAAACAAACAAACCCAAAACAGAATTAAATCTCTAAGATCAGTGAGATTTCTAACAAGTACTTCAAGATATTAAAAGCTAGAGAGTTGCTTCTAACAGCTTCTTAAAAACAGAATGCATTTCTGCACTACACCTGTAATGCCTTCTTTGGAAAATACTCTAAAATTTCCTCATGTTTTTGCACAGGACAAGCCAATTACCTTTCCTCTGTTACTTTTTCTTTAACAAAACATTACAGATACTGTTCACCAATAACCACGCCAAAACAGTTTTAATGAAGCATTGCTACAAGCACTAGTACTAATTAAAATTAGTTTGCATTCTGACTAGATTCCTGTCTGCTGAAGTTATCAGAAAATACTTCTGTCTGAAGTCAGCCTTCCCAAAGTGGGAAAACAAACCAGGTAGTCCACAATTTAAAGAGAAGAGATAAATGTCACAGCAGTTCACATCTACAATCTTTTGCAGCAGTGCTTGCTACCTTTATTTTTAAACAAAGGGACACAATTTTTTTGAGAAAAGAATATGCATGTACATCCATACTTTTAACAGCTTGAAGGATGAGTGGGAGGACAGAAATGTGAAAGAGACCAAGTATCTACAAAGAATGTTTTAGTTCTACCTCATGAAATGTTTCTTCTTTGCACAGTAGGAGAATGTTCTTCACGGCAAACTAAACAATAATTGCAGAGGAACAGATTTATTTACCCGGCCTATCTCATGGCCATCACAAGCATCACGACAGACCACCTCCATGAGAGCTGCCCCATAACTCTCAATAATTGCCATGTTTTCTCGTTGCAATTTACTAAACACATCTTCAGGAGCTGTCAGACGTTCCCACATTGTTTTTTTAGCTGTGAAAAACAAGTAAAACAAAAAAGTAAAAATGCAAAGATGGGCAGCTTGGCATTAGCTTAGCTACAGCACAGCTGAGGCTTTTTCCTTCAGGGCATTCTCTATCTTGCAACAGAAACAACACAAACATGGGATGAGGGCTGTAGATTGAAGTGCAGATGTTTTCCTACAAACCCATTTTTCCCTAAGTATCACACACACGCCAGCCAGAATTAAAAAAGGTTTGTGCCTGTATACTTACACCACACTTGTAAATAACCTGCACGAAATTATTCTAAGATTCAGTACATGCAACTCAAAATATTTATTAGGCCTAAGAACTTTCACTGGGAACAAGACACTTCGTTTGAAGGGAAGTAAATAATCTGAGTTAAGTGGACAAGTCCTGATTTCAAAGCCAGCAATAAACTACAGAGATGTCATAATAATTTCATCATTATTTTCACTACTTTAGCCCAAAAAGCTGATCCAGTAATAGCAGTCTGCACGCACAGTTACTGACCCCAAGTTTATTTTTCCACCCTCATCCAAGCTCCAAGATGAAATAACAACTATAAATGCTGATGAGCAAAGTATTCAAGCTATTGTCAGAGAGAATGTCGTATTTGCCATACGCTCTCTTGGCTGGTTAAGCAGCCAAGACTAGCTGGCTTGAAAAAACACATTTTACTTTGTTTTTTGGCTTTGTTTGTTTTCCCCTGGGGTCTTCAGCTAAAGGAACAGAAAGAATATCAAATCATCTTTGGGGTGTTTTTTAAAAAAAAACATAATCACAGTGGCATGAGTGTCCATACAGGTGAGGAGGCAACATATTTTCACAGCTGCAATTGTTCTGAGGTAAGACCAAGTAATATCCTGTCTTTTGACAAGTTTGTAGCTATAAGACACAGGTTTAAATGGACACAAATGATATATCTTCCATACTGTTAGAAGTCAGAAATTTAATATCATCATCCAGAACAGTAAATTCTACGTGCCTTTGTAGCTAGGCAGTTCAGAACAGAGGATTTGCACCTTTTAGCGTGTACCGCTAATTTCAGAGGCTTTTGGAGTAAGGTGTGGCTTCTATCTGCATAATCTGGCTACTTCCAGGAGACAACCCAGCATGCATAAACTCTATCGTTCACGGTTTAGTAACAATTCCTTTTGCTCTCTCCCAGAACACAATTGGACCATACCAGCTTCTAAAGTGTCTGGTTCATCTGGTCTCTGGGCAATCTGTAAGTAGTATAGCAGTGATCCATAAAGGTGTGTCCTCACTCTCTGGAAGCCACCACCTGTACACAAAAAGTATTCGTAATTAGAACAAAATGGATGCAAATTCCATAATGCAGTCTTCCACTAACATCTAATTTAACTTTTCTGTGGCAGTGCTGATGAAAATAAAACAAACATTTCTTAAATTAGAGCTGCACTGTTTGCATAGAAGTGCATTTCTATAGAGTACATCCAGCAATTTCATGCTGCTTTAAGTACCGGAATATGAAATCCCCTTTAACGCTACTTACACTCTCTTCTGCTTGTTCAGATTTAAAACAAATAACATCTCTTCATTATTTTTTTTCTTGTTAGTAGCATCATTTGTAAGATATCAGTAGTGATCACAGAAGATGCACCTAACTAACTCCAATTAAAAAACCCCCACTGCAGTAGGTTTGTTACATCGAGCAGTTCAGTCCATCTTTCTGCTCTTTGCAGTCAAAATACCCATACACACCTGTTTTCAAAATGAAATCCAGCAGCTTTTTTAAGATGATGTGGAGGGAAGAGTCGCCAATAGAAGCAAAACCCATGGCGATGCTCTCAGGGCCGGGTGATGAGGCAAAAGAACCATCCAGCATCAGGACGTACTGGGACTGTCCCGCCACCGGGATCGCAAGGGGCTGCTTCTGCTCTGTTTTCACGGACTGGCTGAGGTGGGCAGTCAGGGTGAACACAGCCCCTGCCACCACTGGCATCAGCTCCTGAGCTGCATCATCATCTAGGATCTTAACACAGAAGAAAACAAACAAACAACAACAAAAAAAAAAGTTAGAAGAAGAAAAGAAGAAAAAAAAAGTAGGTAAATGTCTGATTTCAGGAGGCAATAAAGCAATTAATTCAGCCTCTCACAACTCTTTCACTTCTGTACGCATAAGAAATTCATTAGTATGGCACTATTTAAAACAACTCCCAACCAGTAATGTCAGATGAAACATGTCCAGAAAGATGTGCTGAACACATTTTAATTGAGAAGACCATTAGCTTTCTGGCTTTTATTTCCACAAACCATAGGCAAGATGATAATTAAATCTGAATGGGAAAAGGGAAGCAATGTGCTGACATCTGAGTTGCTTTATTAGTAAAATATTTCAACTTAAATTAGAGAAAGAACAACTGACGCTCTCTTGGCTTTACAGCTATTTAAAAAAACCAGAAAATTAGAGTCTGAAACTTCTGCTCTGTAAAGATCTTCGGAACTGAAGAAATTGCTGTGATCAGCAAATCCAGGCTGGATGGGTTCCTGGGCAATTTCATCTAGAGAGCTAGTGGCTGGCAGCCCTATCCACGGCAGGGGGGTTGGAACTAGATGATCTTTGAGGTCTCTTCCAACCCAAGCCATTCTATGATTCTATGATTCCTTTGACTGTCAAGGATGTTGACAGTGGCTCAGAGGGAGTTATCCATTTTATGAACCTCACCCCTCATGTCTTTCATAAGCAAAGGCCTCCCTTGTTTCCAGTCTTTTAATTCTGTCCATATAAAACTAAAACCCACTTTCCACTAAAAATATATTTTTTCTGAAGGAGTTACCTGAAAACTAATCAAAACAACAAACTCCAAAAGGTTACTTTTTACTCAAAAAAAAAAAGACATTTAATATACACACTCCTCAAAACATAGGTTGTCTAATCAGGAGATGTGCAAACAGTATGTCTCTCACAATAAAGAAAAAAAAATGCCCCAGTAGACTAAACAGTATGAGGATCCTTCATCAAATTTTGTCTTTGAGAGTGGCAGAGTCGCTAGTAACTGTTTAGTCTGCCTCAAAAAATATGACTATCATTCAGCAGTAAAAAAAAAAAAAAAACCCAGACCTTAAATATTTTAGGACAAAGCAAACTCTCATGTCTCCAGAAACCCTTCTAATTGTAAAATCTTTACTTTTTCTACTATGGGGCTACATTCAACTCTTTCACTTTTCAAAAGAAGCAGTGGTAGGATTTAAAATGAGTCATCTAAATGCAATAAATTATGCAGTGCAGTACTGGCTTCATTTCATCACTTCAGTGAGTTCTTCTGTGTTCCTCATCCAAATGGGCTGCTTCCTTTTCACTCACCTTTTCCAGACTACCACCACACCAGAATACACTAACACGTCTTTGAGATTTGTCAATGTATGGCTCACGGTTCACACCAGCTACACAAAAACAGAGTACCCCTCTGCCCACAGTGCATTCAAACCTCAGCACAGGAGCAATCAGAAAGCTGCAAAGAACACTAAAGGCAGAGAAATTCTGTTTTGACTATGATCAAGAATGCTGCGTGCAGAGTAGTTTCTCTCTCACATAGAAAGACAGAACAACAAAGTTCAAGGAGAGGGTCGGCCTCCCTCAAAGCGTTACCTTGTCATGCACATCCTGTAACAGATCACGGATAATCAGTTGTCTGTCTTCAGGCTGTATAAGATCTTGGGGGCAGGCTGTGAGTATAATTTCCACCAGCTGTCTCCATGACTCCAAAGCGTGCCTCTTCGCATGGAGGCACTGCAGCAGCTTATTCCGCTCCACTACATACTGCAGGATAGTGTTGATCTCCTGACCACCCATGACAAAGAAACTGAGTTACATACAGCACACTACAAGAGGTTAATGACAGATTTCAAGATTACAAGTTTTAATCTATTAGTAATAGTCTTTGGAGAAATAATAATAATTAAAAAAATTATAATAATAAAAAGGTACGTCTTCAGCTTTAGGAAAATCAGGGGAATCCTATTCTACCATACATTATAAAAATCAGGCAACTGTGAAAAAGCTCCTTCTCATTTTAGTGTGAGTCATCTCTCCTTCATCTTTCAATTTTCAAATCCACTCATCCAATTTCAAATACAGTTAAAAGATAGTAGGAGCCTCAAAAAATAATTAAGTTTCTCCAAGTTCACAGAAACTACAGCTCCTCACAGCTGTATATAGAAAGCAGATGTAACTTGCATCCCCTACAAGAGACAGGCAAGACAAACTCGGATGCTACTGTATAGAGAGCAGTATGTTAAGAAGTATTTTCTCTTATCAAAATTTAATATCTTTTTTTTTTTTTTCCTTAAGGAATTACTAGCTCCAAGTTGAGGACTCAGATCTACAAGTTTCATGGTAAAGCTTACTGCTTAACAGTTTATGAAATTCACCAAGAGCAACCACAGCAGTTTGCTTCTTCTATACTTACCTCCATCAGTAAAGGTCTCTGTCCTATTGCTGCCATTCCTTGAAGGGCATTGACTTCTGCAACCAGAACTCTGTGAAGATGCTGAAATCGAAAAGGGAAAAAAAAAGAAACTTTCACCACAGGAAAGATGAATTTATCCATTCTAAAATTATTTGGGAGTTAGCTAAATAGTAACAGATGCAATTCAAAGACTGAGCTTCAAATAACAGTATTTGTTTTTTAGGTTTCTCTCATATTTCATTATCTAACTGCTTTTAGCTGCCCAGGCTCTCCTTGCTCACCACACTTCTCATTTTTGCACTCACTCATTTGCTTCTGTTCCTAAGATGTTCTGTCCTTTCATCAGTTCTTCCAGCACATTCTTCCAATGGTTTGTCTCCTCTCAGAAACACATTTTACAATACAGAGTAGCTGGTTCCTAATGTGGCAAGATCACTTTTATGTCCTCTTCCACTCCTGCTTTGTCCATTGTCTTTCAGATCGCAAATTTTTCAGGACTATTTATTATATACTTGTCAAGTACTTATCACAATGAAACACTATCTTAACTGAAGCCTTGAAGAACTGCAGTACACAACTATGTTATGTACATAATTGTGTGCACATGCAGTACTACACAGCTGTGTAGTGCAGAACAATGAAACACAGCAGGCATGAGTCATTTCTGCAATATCATTTGGCTGTTCTGAGATAGGAAGAACATTAAAACAAAAAATATTTCCTCCAAGTGTCTTAAACTGACAAGTCTGTCAGGTGCAAATGAGAAATCAGTGTGTGCAACACAGAAGAAAAATAGTTTGCATGCAGCTATACTCTCCATGTGAAAGAAAGTTTCAAACTGCTATTAATACACTGATCCATTAAAAAACTCTAATGATTATCAGGATATAAATGGCACATATAATTTGAGAAGAAAGACTACTGCGCACCTTGACGTTGCAGACCACTTGCCCGCGTGCGTTCTTGTGTTCACAATTAGCAATGACTTGCTCAATCTGAACCCGGTCAAAAAAATCCAGTTGCAAAGGCTCTGGAATGTCTTGACTGAAGTCAATTGAATCCAGGATGCTCAAGATCTTTCTGCGTACTGGAAATGTAAAACAATTCAGGAAAAAAAGACTGAAAATCAGACTGACGACAGAAGCCTTACTTACCTTTGTAAATCCAAATCTTAATGTGTAAAGTTTCAAAAATAAACATCACATCTTCTGAGAGTGCTATCAGTCTGTGTAATGCATTTAAGAACACTCTCTGGAGCCTTGAATCCTTAGCTCTGTTGTTTTCTATTTTTCTCTTGTTGTGTCTACACTTAATCCAACTTAGATTTTGTCTCTATAAACAGGTTTATTTTCCTGCAGTCGTTTGTTGAGACTTCAAAACACAGTAAGGAATCTGAATGTAATTACTTGGAATTTACATTCTCTGCCATAAATATCCAAATATGTTCTGTCTCAGCAACAGTCTTGTTCCTTTCATTACCAGTAAATTTACAGACCGCCACCTCCCATTTCGTGTATCCGTGGAAGGGAGAACTCTTCTTCCCGCCTTTCTAGCCCAGTATTTTCCACTCTCTAGCCCCCTATGTCAAGGTTCTAAAATTGATTTTTTTCCACACTAAAAAAAAGTAGTCCAAGTACTGCTGCTGTTTTGAAAGTCTATTGTTTTCTTCTTTTGAAGTGTCCCCTCTAGAGGCAGCCCCCAATCCAGGATAAGAATACTTTACTGAGAAATAGCCAACAGCCAGAACGGTTACCTTTGGAGGCAGTGTCAAAGTGGAGAAACCCACTGACTGATCGACTTTCATCCTCCATCCCTCCTTCACCATCAGCTGAAGGTGGTAAAACATAATAAAATTAAAAATAAAGAAAGAAAAATAACACCTACTTTATCAATATTGAAAGAAGGACAGGACAGAGAGAGCACGCAAACTTTTCATGCTGAAGTCATTAAAACAAATACAGCCTTGACTTAACAAAAATGGAAACAACACAGCTCGCAGAAGCTAGCCAATTATCAAATGCAGATTAAACAGTGCTGGAAATGCCTAAAAAGATACCCCATCCCCCAGTACGAATAATGCTGTTGGGTGAACATTGTAGAATGAGTAGAGTATCTGCACCAGCAGCCACGTGTCCACAAGGATCAAGAGAGAATGTTCAGATCCACAGAAGTAAGGGAAGATACCACACTGCTGCAGCCCCTAATAATAGGGCTAGGGGAAATGGTTTCAAATTGAGAGGGGAGATTCAGTCTGGGCATAAGGAAAGGAAGGACCAGATGACCTTTAAAGGTCCCCTCCAACTCAAATGATTCTGTGATTCTATGGCATCTTCCTGGTACTCACTTTATTCTCTTCACATAATGACTTTTATTGCCACTGTTTATATTTCTCATGATCCACTCCTAATCTGGTCAGAACTTAAAAAGTCTTGCCTTTTTATGTAACATTACATTTTAAGGCACATTGGGTCAAAGTATCATTTTTGTGATGTTGTAATGTCAAAAGCCAAATTTACTTGCAGCTACTATCTTCTGTGAGGCTTGAAAATGTGACAGACAGACAGAAAATGTGACAGACAGACAGAAGCTAAGACTGAGAAAAAAGCTGTCTAGAACTGTCCACCAAGGAAGACCCTTCACCTTCTGTAAACAGTAACAACTCTGTATAGCATCCCAACATCCTACCCTCTAAATTATGTTTATTTTTTTTTACATCGCTGTATTCACCAAGACGTTTCAGAAACATAGCAATGACAAAGCAGTGATGAGCAAAAAGACGCCCTGCGTTCCTTCACTTTGCAGTATTACAGCCATCTTTCTTCCCATCTTTCCAGTGGGGATTCCAGACCCAACAACACATTTGTTTTCAAAAATCAGAAAAGAACTGTTATGAACCTATAGAGAAAAGTCTTCAAACAAAGCCCTTTTCTCATGAGGAGTTCATTTGCCGTCCCACCAGGCCCCTCTCACCCAGGTATGGTTTCACAGGCATGTCATCAAGCAGCAGGTGCAGCAGCCTCTGCGTATGGGAGCGCTGGCGGTTCAGCGAGGTCACTCGCATTTCGATAGCAGCGGTCTTCATCAACCACGACATTTGGTTCAGTGTTGAAATCTCGTGTTCTGAGTGGGGATAAGGAAACAATTGTTAAACTGAACACAAATAATATTGCTTACTGCAAGGAAAGCATTTTTCATTTGAGAAAGCTTTTAGAGGGTGCGATTACTTATTAACGGCTCACCACTTGTTCACTAGACAAAGGAATGAGGGATCTGGCAAAAGCTGTTAGATGCACAGGACTACTTTGAAACAATCATACACAAGTATGCATTTCATAGTGTGTTCACACAAGAAAAGGTACAGGGTACAACCTGTACTAACAGTCATTTGGAGAACGTATGAGCAAGCAAGATCAATTATGATTTCAGCAAAAATAATCAGACATTCACCCAATGTGAACTAATACTTTAAAGTTGTAAGGCTTAAACTTGGATCTCCACGAGATCATCTAAAATACCTGATCCATTTTGGATATGTGTGTTTGAATGCTAAGTTTACTATCATTTAACAAACAACTAGGGGTCTAGCATCTGATAAAGTGAGCAAGTACATTTATTCACTTTCAGACACGTGAGAAATGTTGGTCTGAAACATTGAAATACTTCAGTATTAACTTAAAAACTAATGTCATCATCAAATATCTCAAGGTATTTACTTAAAGGAAGTTACAAGTGGTTATAATCACCAGCTTTCTATTCCCTCAGTTCTGCACAGCATTCTTTTCAAAAATACACTTTTTTCCCCTGTAGCATAACCTAACAAAACTACAATGATTACTAAAATACAGATAAGGTCTTGCTTCTGTAGACCTGATGCACTCCAAAACGAACACCTTGGTTTACAAGAGTTCAGCACCAACCATCTGAACTTACATCAAAAACCAGTAAACTACACCTATTGAGGCAGAGTCCAATCTTTGCAGAATTAAAAGATTAGCAAAGAGGCAGTGATTAATTCAGTGTCATAATGCTACAACTCTTTCCTCCATGATTCCTAGAAATGCAAAGGATGCGTTGAATTTTAAGCATGCACAATCTTAGAACAAAAATTACCTCTGATAGAAAATGGCAAATACTGCAGCTGAGTGAACAAGAAATCCTGGCTGGTCCTCAGGTATCTCATGGTTGGACCCGACGTGTCAGAGCAGGCACACAACTGATAGATCACCTGACAATCAGAAACATAGATACTCACTTATGGAATTTATTAAAAAAAAAAAATCCAATCAAAAGAAGCATAACATTGTTTTACTGTTAAAGGACATAGGGACAACTAAGACAACTAGTTAGCTGCAACATGACACTAAATAATCCTTCCCATTTGTCCATTTCATTTAAAAGACAAATGTAATTTTCAGTTCACCAAAACAGGAAACAGATTAGCCACATGATAACGGCTTGCAATTTTGTTATTTTATGATTAAGGCCAAGCACCAGCTAACCTTGCACATGTCAAATCCAACCATCCTCCCTTCTTGCTCCCCTCAAAAAGACAGACAGAAAGAGAGACAGACAGATAGATGTCTCTGCTGCAGAATAAAGAAAATAATTCCATTTTCTTATTTGTGATTGTCTATCATCTTACTTGTTGGCAAATTGCAGTTCCAAAAATAAGAAAAAATTGGCACATGGTCACAAGAGACTCAAAGGCCTGCCAAAAACATTTAGATCATTAACTTTAAAAGTATATCCCAATTCCAAGTTCTGACTTGAGTGTAGACTCTTTATTTTGTGTTGTTAGAAGATAATACATTTTCAAATAGGAAAACGCAGAATAGAAGGAATTCAATATGTAAAAAAAAGAAAAAAAAATCTGACAAATGCATTTTAAAAACAAAATTATTATCAATATCTTTACCATATGTGTTCATCAACCATGAAGCAGCTAATTTTGTTTAGAGCCTCTCAGTAAATGTGAACAGAAAATATTGTTGAATACCTGGTAACAGAGTTCTGCAAGATGAGGAGATTCCTGAACTGCTGTGGGCCCGTTCCTTGTTTCAGTACCCTTCTCCAGTATGTTCAAAATAGCATGAAGGCAGGTCCGTGGACAACCCAAGACACCTTAAAAATTCAAAAATCATTTCCTAGCATTCTTCATCTTACTTGCCTCCGTAACAGACACACATTAGTACGCAGAATTACAGAAGTTAAATTCTTCAGCTACCTTGTGCTGCACTGCACTGCTTCACAGAGCAGCAGCAAAATATCCAAAGATTTTTTTCTCAATTAAAGGAACTATTTCAGTGAAAATCAAATGAAAACATCTATAGTTAGTCTGCAGGCTTTTGAGACTCCGGGAAAGAAGACAAATTATGCAATCAAAACTTAAGAACTTTCTCTTCAGTTCTACAAAAATAGATTCAGCTGATACTTTAATGTCTGCATGAACCAAAGGAAAATGGAAAGGGGAAATAATCTTCTCTGTTTGGTCCCACATCACTTATGCTATCTTAGAAAAATATTTTTTCTAGGCATATACCTTATGGTCATTATTTCTTTACATTATTAATAGGATAACTCAAAGAGGACTGCAAGGCTCTCTCGTGGCTTTGAGACAGTCAGCCCCCTCCCACAGACATGATGTATGACCTGTAAAAGTGCGTGCTTGCGGATCAGTTATCTGTATTCTGTAGGCACAGAATTTCAAAATATCAAAAACATGGTCTGCAATTGTAAGCTACTTTCCAGATTAAAAAAATGCTGTCACCTTTCTGCATGTTTCTGATACATAAAATAACTTAGACTTTTTTTTCAAATGAAATTTAAGTCCTGTGTACCTTTCATTTAAAACTATAAACAATTATAATTATAACAAAATCTACTGAGATTACAGCATCCAACACAAAGGTAATGAGAAATCTTCTCTAAATAGCAAAAATCAAATCAGTTCATTCAAGTACGGTCATATAAGACACTCTTAAAAACAAATGAGAAAGAATCTCAGACTTGCGATTAGAAGGGATTCCAAACCACTGCTCACAATATGGTCAGCTATGACAGCAGATCAGGTTGCTCACGGCTTTATGCAGCTGGGTCTTGAAAAACCTCCAAACGTGAAGAATGCACGTCCCATCCAGCCAACCATCCCCTGCTTCCCTTTCCCCACACGCGAAAGCTTCTCTTATATCTACTGGAGCCTCTCATTTCAGTTTGTGCTCAGTCTCATGTCCTCCTGTCATACACAACTGAGGAGCCTGGCTTTGTCTTCTCCTTAAACTCTTTATATCTACTGGGAGGCTGCTGTCAGGTCCCCCCAGCCCTTCTCTTTTCCAGGCTGAAGAAGTGCCGTTCTCTCAGCCTCTCCTCACAAGCCGAATGCTCCAGCTCCTGACCATCCCTTCTGAACTTGCTCACATTTATCAATGTCTTCCTTGTACTGAATGCATAACCACTTCCTCAGAAGCTCAGGCAAACAGAATAGACTACCACACTGTTTTTCACATCAATTCAAGAAATATTTGAAACACCACTCCTGTTGCTTCAAAAGTTTATATATACGTGTAAGTAGATACGTAGATATATCTAAGAATTCACATAACAGAAGAATGAAAAACCCACATATTCGATAAAGTCTTCTTCTGTATTGTGAAGCAGCGAGACTGTTCACCCTGGAATAGAACAAGGCCTTACCCAGGAACAACACAATTAACATTCAGAAGAACTCTCCATGAATTCTCCAATAAATATTCTTGGTGGCACCTGAATGGAAAAAAAGCTAAATAAACTTTTCCTATTCATACCTGGATCCTGCAGATTTGTGGTGCTGACAGGTTTCTTCAGTTCATACCCCAGGAGATACAGAGCAAGGCTGGGAGGACTACACTCAAGAGAGGTGATGAGGAGATTCAGAATATGGATCCTTGTCTCATGATGGATACGTGCCCGCCTCTTTTCAGGCTCCAGCTCTTGATTAAAAAAGATTAGGTGAGTAATGACGTAAATAAATCCATTTAACGGAATAATCTGTAGAGCCTTCAGATTAAATGCAATAAAGGTAAGGCATCATCTTACATTAGAATAGAGAAATACAAGACCAAAGTTGCAAATTACTATTAACAAAGCTCTAAATAATACATCCAGAGCATTGTTAAATGCTCCTCTTCTGAAAACAGACTCAGTTTCTAGTTGCCTCAACATATTATGGATGTATCTTAACAAGACATTGGTGCTTTTCATTCTGGTAAGGGTCTATCTCTACAGAATGCAAGAAAAGTTTTATTTCTGACTCAAAAGCCCCTTCTTTAACTAATTACATTCTATGCAAAAGATCAGTGTAAGTCATTCTTAAAAAGCCTTTTACATACCTTCATCTGGATTAATTAATTCTTCTGCATCTTCATTGTCCAAACATTCCACAAACCCAGCCATCAGCTTCTGGCTAGTACTCTGTATTCAGCAATGGAAGGACAGAAATGAAGGGGATTTTAAGAACATTAAAAGCAATAAAGCAATACCTTTCATAATTCCCTCCATAGAAGCTGTAGACAAAAATGAATCTGGTAATCTCATCACTAAGCATGAAGAGTATATGCTAAGCTTAGGTTAGGAAGCAGCCACTGAACTGGCAAAAAAAAAAAAACTGGCAAAAAAGAAACCTACTGTTGTAACATGTGCTAAATTATCCTCGGCGGCTGAAGACTACAAAGTCAAGAAAAAGTCTCAGTATCTCAAAGAACACTGTCTTTCTTCTCCTTGCAAAACATTCACGATTTTGCTTTTTTTTCACTCAGTTAAATAGTCACTTTTCACAAAGCCACAGTAACAGACTTTCTGGAGGTAGGCAGAGATAAGACAAAACATTGTTTTCATGTACTTGATCTGGAAATGCAGCCTTTAAAATAACATTATGGAGCACCAGTATTTCTCCACCAGTTTGTCTTTCCAGATGCAAACAAACTGACACTTACCTGATCATGCGTGAAATCACCAACTAGCTTTATCTGGATGTTGGAATTATAAGAAATACAGCACAAAATCTTGGCACTTTCAAAAGCCAGTTCAGGATTGCTGTTTCCATGATACAGATACCTTCAGAAATACAAGAAATTATTGCAACGAAATTTTCGAAAATTGTCACATTCCAAGATGGCAATGCATAGATGAGAGAGTACTAGAACAATTACAAGTCACATTCTGTAAGAAAATGTTCAAACTCCAAACAAAATTTCACTCTGCGTGAAGCACTTAACACTACTCCACTAAAAGTACAGGCTGATCCATAAAGTTAATAATCACTCCCACAACTTATATCATTCTTTTTATCCAGTATCTACCTCAAACACTGCAAGATAAAGTTAAAACAACTGGTCACAGACTCGCATAAGGCATGTGGAGAAAATAACTTCAGATCACACAGAAATCAGCAACACCGAAGACCAAATCTATCTAAACTCAACCACTACTTATGCCGCAAAATAGGCAAGATTTTAAAAAATTAAAAGCATCTTTAAAGGCACACTTTTTTTCCTTTAAACTTTCCATGATCTATAGTTATGAGAAAAAAAAAGTAATAAGGCAAAAGAAAGACAAAAAGAGAGTTTGACTTCTCAGAATCTCATTGCTTCTTATGCAGTCTGTTCTACTATTCAGTGCTGGTTTCTCTGTAGAGTCATTATAAAACTAAATAGGGAATCAATGAAAATCACTGTTTCAGATTGCTAGCCTGATCCTAAATATAGTAATTAATGGATAAAACATTTAAATGGTCAACAGCAACCAAATGAAGCTTTTGGTTGTCTCCCACTCTATGACATCCATATAAAGTCTGTGACAAATTGAAAATTACACGCCACGGAATCACTGCACATAAGGCAAATTGGAAGAAATCATGAGGAAAAACAAACAAACAAACAAACAAACACCAGAGACTCCAGTCTTGAGAAGGACTGCTGGCTGGTAAAATCAAAGGACCAGGATCCCAACAAGTTCTGTGCCTCCAGAGCTCTTCCCTTCCCAGTGCTTTGCACATACCTGGCGATGTTCACCACGTGATCTGCCTTTTTGGTGCGAGGATTGATCCCCTGAAGCAGCTGCTCCAGTGGTGTGACAATAAGGGAAAGATGGCTTTCCCGCAACAGATCCATGAAAAGATTCTCTTTCTGTAGGGTCAAGTTTAGAAGTGCAAGGCAATACTGTACCGCCTTCTCCAAATGCTTCTTCCCTGCAGTGCACAAACAATAAAGAACCGGAACAAAAAGGAAGGAGCTGTTAAATAGACCACATTCATCAGTATCATTCACCAAGCCCTGTACCAAGAAAGAATTTGTCAGTTATTTACCACTAGGAAAATTCCCCACAAAACACAATTTCTTCATGTCAAAGAAAGAAAATCAAGTTGAAGATATACAGCGTTAGCTTTACATCCTACTTAGTATGCACTTCAACTTCACATGGAAAATAAATTCTAGGCACATACCAGGAAAGGGGGCGTAAGTATCAAGCTGCTTAACCCCTTCTTCCAGCAAACTAAGGGACAGTTCCAGCATTGGGGACTCATTCAATAGATGATACATCAGATTGAACCCAGGTGGTTTATATGCTATTATTTCGTCTCCTAAAGACAGAAGGAAAAAAAAAAAAATGTGTATTTTGGCATGAGACAACTTAAACAAACCCCTTCCCTCTCTCCCTTTTCCATTTATTTTGTGTCTGTGCTTCCCCTTAACACATCAGATGCACCATGACACTGTAGACACAGTGAAATTGATCTAGTCAAAAAAACTTGTTTTAACCCATTTCTCCAATACATGACAGCCCACAAATAACCATACAAGCTGAAGCATTAGATGAAGACAGGAATGAGCTAAGAGACTGCTCAAGTCAGTTCAGCTGCTAAAAACTGTCAAGGTACGTAAGAAACATAAATCATCTTCCTAGTAGAGCTGAAGAAGTTGGAAATCACTTACGTGAAGCTCTACTGAACCAGCGGCATATCTCCCCACATTCTATGGACTTTTCATGAATGTCTTCCCAGCTTTTTGCCCTGACCTAGCTTTTTGCCTGCTTCCTTGCCATTAGCAACAAGATCACAAGACAGAGGCAAGAAGAGCAAAGCACGTTACAGTTCTGTTTGGCAGTGAATCAACAAGTTAACCTTGTAACTCCACATATTGGTCCACGAAGTCTTCGAGCTGAGGTTCGTAGTCCCGCAGCAATTTGTAAAACACCTCCAGAACTACCTCCGCTACTTCCCACTGTAGATAATCACAAAATAAAAATGATGCACACAATATGACTGATACTGCAGCAACAAGACCAGAATGCAAATGATACAACAGACAACGCAGCGATGTACCAGATCAGACGCACAGCATGACTGCTTCATTCTGAAGTACTATCCTACAACACTTTTAATCCATCACAACAAATAATGTGAACTGCCAAGCTTCCTTTCTGAAGTACAATGGAAAACACTGCAACAGATTTATTGTCTATTTTTCCCCCTCTTCTACATTATACATATTAATATATTAAAAACTACAAGTAATAAGCAGACTTTAGGTATCCATCTAGTAACAGCTCATTAACAGCTTTCAGTACTAGTACAGATTAGCATGCATGTACATCCAAAAGGAAACTCAAGCTCCTTGCTTCAGGGAGACAGAAAGATCTTCTGAATTAACGATGAGGAAAGGACAAATTGGACTGGTAGATATGGATACGTGAGGTTCAGCAGTCAGTAGCCAACTGGTTCAAATTAGTCTGATCACAGAACGAGTAACCTCTCCATACCCAGATACAAAAATGCTTCCTTTAGAAGTGGCCTGCTCTTTTAAGTAGCTGAAGGTCTGTCTTCAGCAATGGATCACAGTGCCAGATTCAATGCAACTCTTACCCCTTACCTTCCCTCTAGAAACAACCCCTATCAAAAACCTTTAGCTTTTTCACAAGGCAATGATTTTTCAACTCTTCTTCTCCTAGATCAAAACTTTTGTAGTAGAGTTGCAGAACCCTGTATAGCAAATTTAAATTTAGCAAAAATATAAACACTTATTTTTCTTAAATATATTTTGTACAGGCTCCTTAGAAGTAGTCCGTAGACGCTAACAACATATGAGTTGAAAAACCATCTGTTTACAGAATCAAAACACCGTGAACAGCTCCAAGCTACCTCTGCTGCATCAAACTTGCACATAACACAGCTTTGCAGACCAACCTAAGCCACATCAGCAATCTCAAGTCTCTTTAACTTAAAGATATACCAGTACATCCTTAAAAAAAAAAAAAAAAAAGGGTTTTCAAACAAATGTTACTTTTTCAGCAGCTCTGCGGTAAGCTCTGGTGCGGAATCGGAGAAACACAGAGTCCCTGAGGAACTGGAGGTAGGGATCAAAGCCAGGTGGGCGGAAGCCTGCTCCCAGGTTAGAGGGGAACGAACTCTCCACCAGCGTGCTGATGAGCCGACAGAAGGCACGGGTTAAAGGATATTCCTCACATCTGGATTCAATCTCATTCAGTTCGACCTTCCCAAGAGGACAACAAAAACATAAAGAGAAAAGTCAAAGATTTGGAGTGAGAAAGAAACACATGAGAACAAATAAGGTAAGGGCATCAGCTATCAACTACTTCACAGTGAATTGACTGTGCTGCACTTTTGTCCACAGATCATCACAAACAAAGCAAAAGCAGTGAAGCAACAACACTGCTGTTTCCGTTCAGCAATATCCTCCTCATTCATTTTTGAGTCACTAGGAGATATGCGTCAGCATTCAACTGCACTCAGCTTTTATTCAACATTTTTATTAAAACAGAAGTGAACTGTACTAAGATGTAACAAAAGCAACTCTAATTTAGGAAAAGAGCAAAATCTTAAGATGAAGTGCTCGTAAGCAACTTGAAGGTTTAGACACTGCTCTACTACTAGCACTGCACTAGATTCAGAAATGGATAAAATTCCCAGAAATTATAAGCAAGTCTCCAAGTTTCCCCTGTACTCATATGCAGAAGATGAGACAGGCTACCTAGGGACAGAGAAACCCTCACCTCAATCCCAATTGCTTGTCTCTGGCCTGGAGCTCTCACAGTTTGCAATATCTTCAAGACAGGGAGAAAAGAAAACAGACAAACATTACACTTCACGGAATCAAAGCGCATCTCCACCATCCTATCAGTACTAAAAGGTACTCATCACTTTGTAGCTGTAAGCAGTTTTCTATATCCTCTTAAAAGCCAAAAAGCCAAGATTTTTCTGGCTGAAAGGCTGCATTAAATACTGTACACTTGCACACTTCTAGCTTTATATCCTCAAAGATCTGCATCATTTTTAAAAAAAGAACAGAAGTCCTTTCACATCAATAATTTCCTCCTAATACTGGTCAGGGAAAAGACATTCCCCCTGCTATTTTTTACAGCAGTACATTTTTAAGAAGCAAAGGTGGTGAGCAAAATACTACTGCTGTAAGATGTCATTATTGCCGGTCTCTCTTTATTAGCAGTCATAGCTCAAATGCCTCAAGTTTTTCCAAACAAAACAGAAATTACCCTGAACTGTAATGCACACCATAAAGCAATTCCATCCCCTTATGCTTTTTGAGTTAACAATACTGTGAGCATTTTTATTGAAGATTAGTCTTCTTTAGGATTCATGTTTTTTATTTTTTTTTTCTCTGAAAAATCAAGAGAAAAAGGAAAAAACACTTTCTTAAAAAAGTTGGGCTTTTAACATCCATCTGATGTTTGCCATCTAATTGTGAATGTTGACAACCACATACTGGACATTACAATTAACTTTTCCTCTGAAAATCCTGAAAATGGAGCCTTTTACCCAGTCCCTTCTTTCTGTGAGCGCCACTCACAACAGTAAAATATTACACAAAAAACCCAACAGAACAATATGTAACCGGTAAAATACTTATTATTGATGACAAACATGGAGGGGAAAAACATATCCAACATACAGGACTCTTACAAAACATATTTACGTAAAAATAAGCATGGCCAGTGAGATTTGAGGCACAAACCCATACTGCCGTTTTCAAAATTATTTCAGAATAAGAACTGCATTAACTAAGTGAAAAAACTGATAGTCAACAATGGAAACAAGAGAATTCAGTGGAAATGCAATGCTATTGCTATAAATGCATCTTTCAAACAGACTGAGCATTTCATCAGACTGGGATGATGTAGCTGTAAGCACTGAAAATCCTAAAATACCTGAGTGTATTCCAGCGATTGCCAAAGTGAAGCAGCTATTTCAGGAGATTTCCCAAAAGCAGTTAGAGTTTCTAACAGCTCTGCTTTCAAAACGGGAGGAATGCTGCACTGCAGAAGTCCCAGAATGACCACCACTGGTGTCCACTGAGGGTGCTCACAAAGAGCCAAGCGAGCATTCTCACTCTAGAGATCAATGTGAAAAAAAAAAAAAATGGCACATTATCACTTTGGAGTTTATTTGTGTCTTACAATCTCTAACTCACAGTTCAGTACCAGCAGTGATGACTCTGATTTGTACAGGTACCCAAAACATCAAACGAATGGCAGCCCACCCAGTGCAAACAATTTTCATTCAACAAAAAGCCCAATTTAATGATTCACTGGTACAAAATTTTGCCAAGAATTATACTAAAATAGTCTCTATCCACAAAGAAAACTTATGTGTATAATGTAAGTTTCTTATAATAGCTTTTTTTTTTTTTCTTAGTAGACACATACATGGAATTAATTAGTTCTAAACAAGTACTTCTTCCCAGGTTATGGTTTGATAATGCTAAGAAATATAGATTTTAAAAGTTCCTTCTTCCTCACTCATTCAATGCTGACATGACAGTTTACATAGGTTACACTGAACAAAGCTGGCTTTCAGGTGGAACATCCCACCAGCACCAAAACAGATGATTTTTAAAGGCATGATTAGTTTCACTGATCTGTCTTGTGTTTGTCGCAGTACAACCAAGGGCATCTTGCTATAAACTCAGACCTTTTAGTGCTGATATTCTTCAAACCTCTAAACTGCAGACCCTAGTGGGTACTAAAGAGCTGAATTCCACGCTACAAACAATTCACAATATAAATCTGTATTGCAGTTTTATTCTCTTAGAATTCCTCTTCCAGCACTCTATGGCACATTTTGCATTATTGGCCTGGGGACATTTTAAATTTAACTTCGGCGGCAAGTTCCAGAGTAAATCAGTTTCCTTGCCAAGTTTCTACCATTCCCTTTGAAAGCCCTCTATTATTTTTGCTTTTTTAAACTCCTAATTACATGCAAAGAACTTTCCTATTCTCTAGGTGTTTCTTTTGAATATATGTCACTTCTAAAAGACACCTTCATGACAGCGAAGCATCAAGAAGGCAAGAAAATCAGTAACACTGGCAACGTGTTTGGTCCTAACTTTTCATCGTTCTGAGGTTCCCTAATCAAATGAAAACAGCTGCTAGGTAAATTTGCCCTTAATTTATTTTTGGTCACATTAATTTCATAGCTAAAAGATGATCTGCAAGAAAAAAAAATTTACTGAAGAATAATAAATAAAACATTACTTACCCAATTTACGATAACAGTAGTGAGCTGTAAGAAGGCAATTAACCCATCCTGCTCTTTCTGTGTGATTCCTCGGAGAGGCAGGTGACGATACTGGACGCTGTCTGCACTTGGCAAGTCTTTCCTTAAGTGCTCGTGGTAAAGCATCAAAGAGTGGAAGAAATGCTCCCAGGAGACAGGGCTGCCACCTGCTCCTTGGATGTTTTCCGCTAGAAAAAAATGACAAA
>VXAV01008712.1:67222-80306 GCA_013399715.1 Alectura lathami | reverse complement strand
AGATCTTAACATCAACAAATAGAATAAAGATTATTTCTAAGTTAAAATAACATGATTTAAGAAATAGTTATGTTAGAATAATCTTACTGTAATTAAAATTTTAGCTATTTGAATTTTCTACACTAATAATAGCTCAGGAGTTCTTCCACCAGAAGAAAAAATGCAGTATTTACTGGCTAAGCAGGAATGAATTGATGCTTTGCCAACCTCAGAAGCCAGGGCAGTGCACTCATTGCTTTTCACAAAAAGTCATAGCAAGTGCCAATACCAATGTCAGAAAAAATTCACTGTAACCCAAATAGGGCAAGGCCCAGTACTGTAGTTTATCANAGTTTATCATTCAAACACAGACTTTCTGATGAAGAAGGTGAGTTACAATCACCTTTTTTTTCCCCACAGTAATTTAAAAGAAAACAGGGCTTACTAAAAGCATTAAATGCTCCAGGTCTCTCCGAAGGGAGATGGGTGGATCATTACCCATCTGAATGCTCATGTGGATCATGCGAGCATCTTCGTCGGCACGGTTCCTCAGCTGCTTCACCTGCACAATGTGAGAATTGGAGATAAACACCGATCTGTACTTAGCTAAGAATGAAACAGAACANTGATCCAAAAGGAGTGAAAAGAAATGGAAAATACTGGGAAATAATGTTCTCTGTATACAGATCAGTGGATTGCACATTTCATAGCCATTTAAGGCTACTTCTAAATACAGCTACTTTATCTTTTGAAAGTTTGGGGTTGATGTAATTATTTTGGATCTTGGAAAACTGTCTGAAAAACTAATAGCATTACCACATGCCAACGAATACAATAGAAAAAAAGACAGAAGGGAAAAGGAGAAAAAACTGCAGCAATGAAAGAAAAAGTTCTTTAGTTGGTCCTGCAGAATTCTTCTTGTTGAAAAAGACTAGTTACTAAACAAAATAGCTGTTAATTTTAATGTCTAAAAGCCTTTCACAAAGTACTAGAGGTGTCAAGAAAGCAAATAGCCATAGGATGAAAAATTCACTTTTGTGAGATATTAAACAAACATTGAGAAACAAGAGATAGAAAAAAGCAACCAATTCAACACACTCAAAATGTAGCGATTCCCAATAGAGACAAGATCGAGGTTTTATAATGTATGTTGAACTGCAAAATTGAATGAGCAGCAAAAGAACTGAGTCAACTCAAAAACTGAGTTTAACTGTGGAAAGGGCAAGAGCAAAGGCTCCAAATCAGTATAATAACATAATTAATTCATGGACGAAACAATGTTGACAACTGAAACAGTGCATTATCTAAACTACTAAAGCTAATTATCAAATTCTGAATGCAATGCAGTCAAACTAAAGACTTACCCAAATCATTACTGGCAAGCAGCAGATACATTAAAACTAGGCAGAAGAGCTACATAAAATGCTGACTTATAGATTTAAATAAAACTAAACAAAGATTATGTATATACACCTAAAAATAAAAAGGATTCTGCAAAGCAGACACTTATTTACCTAAAATTTGAGACTCAGTAGAAATAACTCAGCACATAAGCTAAACACTAACTGCAGCTGGACAAAAAATTTCCTGTCTAGAGCTCCATCTCAACTGCAGGCTAACAAGCCTTTCCTCCGGCACAACTGGTCCTGTCCTCTGTCTAGCAGGAATACAAGTCAGTGGTCAGACTTTCACTTATAACCTGAATTACAAAATCCTGTTTCTAATGGAGAATCTTTTTTTTTGTCTTTAGGCACTTGGTATAACCAACTGTAGATCTGAAATAAAATAACTGAAATACTCTTTCCAGAGCCTCCCATTCCGTAACATCAGGAAGAGAGATGTAAGAACAAACAGCCTGGGGATTTTCACACAGTTCTGCAGGATACAGGAGATGGGGCCAGAGATGTTTTGTAGGTAGGAGGGCAGCAACTTCAGCCTGGGTCAGTCTCCAGCTCCTCTGCCTCCATTCAAATAATCTGCCTATACCTCTTCCATAAAAACTGGTACCATTAAGGGAAATATTTCATCTTTGGTGAAACAACACTGCCCTCAGAACTCCCTCATATAAAAAGAACTGCCTCATCTAAAAGTTCCCAGTTCCCAATGTGTTAGCACCTGATTGTTAAGAAACTTTCACAAAATACAGCTCACATATTGCTCATAGATTCAAAATATTCCTAAGGGCCACTGTGTCTGTGATACAGAAGACACCGCTGCAGGCAGCCTTCAAAGGAGGCCCAAAGCCTGTATAATGCAGCAAGTTTTGCATGCAGGCAACCACTGCAGTGGAGGTATTCTGCTGAAGTTATCAACAAGAACGGTTTGAAATGACATCATACCTGTTCTATGGATATCCCGTGGGTTGAACAGACAGCTTCAGAAAACAACATGTAAAACCAGCAGATTATAAGTAATTTAGGATTAAACCTAAAAGCTGTCTACAACACGTTCATACATGCCCTCAGAGATTCTTAAGGCTCAAATAATGTTTTCCTGCCAGTATTGTTCTATTCTCCAGTTAAACTGAACAAAATTTATTTTTAAATCCTTCTTTTTGCTCATTGAAAGAAGTAATTACTTGCAACTCCAACTATGGCTCAGCACAATGAAGGTCACAAAATAGAGCCTCAATCAATTTAATAGAAGCATCTTCATAGAATTTTCATTTTCCATGCCTAGATTCAAGGTCTTGCACAAATAAAACTGTTGTAATTGCTTCAAACCTTTTATGTTAAACCCTTTTGCATCGTTCCTGCTGTTCTACCAACACCTGATGGTACTGAAAGAAAAAGCAGAATCCCTCCCCTTAAACATGGATCATTAGTAAAAGAATGAAATAAGAAATGAAAGACAAAACCAGTCAGTTATTTAGTTTATGCTACTCTCCGTATCAAATAGAAGAAAAAAAAAAAAAAAGACAAAACCCACAAACATTGTCATCAACCCCAGAATGCATTTGAATTCTGAGCATTTAAAACAAAACAAAACCACTACCACCACAATAGCTTGCTTTGCAAATCTTGCCACATTGAAATAAAGTATGATTTTTAAAACACTACCCCATGGAAAACAAACCCCAAATGCTATGGGTTCCACAAAGTCAGCAGGTTTTTTGAACTGCAGCACCTCAAGCTCAGGATGACATCTGAGTCTCTAGGCTGCCTGTCCTAAGTTTAGAAATACAGAAGACGTGTCCACCTTTCCCAGTAAGTGCTGCGCACAGAAACAACTTACTTTCATTGGCATGAGTGCAAGGAAGTCTGTGACTAGGTTGTGAATTTTGCGAATGTAAAATTCCTCCTGGTAGAAATTTTCGGATCCCACAACAGATTCAGTCAGGAACAGAAAGACATTATCAGCCACCGCCAGCTCTGCCATTGCTTCATCTGCCTCAGTGAATTCTGCAAGAGCTGGTCAATAAAAAAGAAATAAATAAAAATTACAAGAGAGGGAAAAAATAAGTTACAGCTATCTGTTGTAACTAACACATTTCAGAATACCTGTCTGACAAGCAAATCAACATGCTTCTATCCACTAAGTTTTTTCCACTGGACAGGAAAACTCCAGACTGGAAAAGACAAGTTAATGTAGGTGATAATCTCAACTTTCTTCTATAAGTAAGCTAAAGTCCATAATCCATGTACCTGATCAGACCTAAGGCTGTGAACTATGAAGCACAAATCAACTTTAAATCAACATTAATTATGATGTTTACATTTTCTTTAATAAACATCCTTAGTAGACTCAATTTTGACCAAGTAGGGAGCCTGCAAAGCTCGTGAAATACAGAAAAAAAAAATAGATCTGTCCTCTTCAGATACTGAGGTTTAATGTCCGCAGAGGCAAACAGTCATAAACATTCTTTACTTATTTTATCAGGAAAGTAAATACCAATGCCTCAAGAAGGCAACACACATTGACTTGAACCACTTGTAAGCTGCGAATACTGAAGTGCAGCAGCTGCACTGGAGGGTGATTTACCTGTCACATCAGATAGCTGGGATATTCCTCGTAGCGCCAGTGCCCAGGCTAATCTGACAGTTGCTTGCAGGCCTGGCAGTTTCCAGGGCTGAGATTCCTGCAGGCGAGTGTGTATTGTTGCTATATACTGCCTTTCTGCTAGCAGAGGGAGTCGATGCATCAGATCTGAGAGAAAAACAAAAACACAAATGCAATACCTACACCCAGGGAACGTGAAAACAAACATGCAAAATCCCACCGATTTGTTACCAACCAGTAACAAAATTGGCTAACTAACAATTTATCCATCTGTTCAACACAACCTCCCTGGGAAAGAAACCCGTCAGCATCACCTTCACGATCCTCCATGCCTTGTTCCAGAAAGCTGACATCAAAGCAGTAGAGCAGTGCCATGAGGAGAGACAAGTTCACGCTGTCCAGAGAGCCATCAGCCTCTACTGTTACCTTCTCCAAGTAACTGATGAGGATCAGAGTGTCGTCCTTACTCAGTGGTGACTGGCAGGTCCAGACAAAGAGACTTTCAGCCAAGGACTGTCGGCACTCTTTGATGAGGTCAGAAACCTTTTCAAAATAAATAGTGTATATAAATGTACCAGCAGCACATCCATTTGTCTTATCCAGGTCCATTATTATGACTGGAGTAACTCTAAAAACCGCAGTGGGAGACAATGTTGATTTCTTTAACTGCCAAACAACAAAAGGCACATTTTCTCTTGTTAAATGTCTTCATATTTCCTAGAATTTCACATGAGGTGTGACTGTAGATATCTCTGAGTGCGACAATATGCAAGCCATCACTTCTGTCAAGGTCAGAAGATATGAATCTATAGCAGTCCCCCTAAAAGCAATGAAGGACACCTCTAACATTAAGCATGAAAGGAATTTTAAGGCAAATTAGAAGGGCATTCTCTGCCTAGTTTCTAGATAAATAGCAAAATGTAGAAGTGGTTATTTGGCACAATATGAATTGATTATATCATAGAATAATCTTTAGATAGATCACACATCAGAAAGTCCAGAAGTTAAAATCGTAATGTTCATAATCTTCCTACCGCAAACACACAGTGCAGTTAGACACAGTCCCAATTAATTTCAAGGAGTACAAAAATGAGAACTCATTTCAAGCAATTCCTACTGTTCACTGTTAGAGATGCTTCTGATCATATTAACACAAGTGGATAATTAAAAATGCATTATTTGCCTGACTAGATCTGGGTTCATTGTGTTTTAACCATCTGTGACTTTTAGTTTTCTATTTTTATTCCATTAGTAGTGGCAATGGTAACACTGAAAGCAGACGATTTAATATACGCCCTAGAACACGACTGCAAAAAGTTTGCACTGCATGTAAATATTAGGTTTTATCCTTGGTCCTTAATTACACTCCTTCATTAAAGATAGTGTGTGCTCTACATCAAGGAACAGCACAGAAGCAGAAATGCAGGTAGTAATCTGGATTACACAGTGGCATAGTGCGAACTGCAGAGTAGTTACCATCACGTCTCAGCCAGTAACAGAGCTTCCAGAGGTAGAGAACAGAAAACAGGAAGTGGGGAAAAAATAAAAAATAAAAATCAATCCATATCTCTTTGTGGTCTAACTGTATGCTAACTTGTGCAGTGATTTGGAAGAACATTCACACCCAGTCCCCTCTTTACCTCTTTGCGATGTTTCTCACTGCCCAGTCCTCTCTCTCTCTGGAGCTTATCAAACTCATTGTTCAAATCAATTTGAGACACAAGCGTGAGGATCTTCTGAGTCAAACCCTGCTCCATGAGGTCATCTGTGAAGCGTGTTGTCATGGTCACTAGCTCTTGACTACAATGGACAGAATGTAAATTCAACAATTAATCATGTTATTCTCATTCACAGAGGAAGTCTAAAATAATGAATGCCATCAACTTTATTTGTTAGCTGACATAAATTGTACAACTACATTATACACATAAAACAATTAAATGTGCATCAGCAACCAGTAAGCAGTGCTCTCTCAAAACATTACGCTGAATGGACACAAAGTCTCTAGGTATCTAGCTTTAAGAACACGGGATATGAGGAGAGTACAACACGGACCAGCTAGGTAAGAATCCTACCAAGAGGCAAAAGTATTGTATGCAAGAGGCACATAACTGACAAGCTCACAGCCTCCTTCTCACTAGTAGGTGCAATTGTCCAGTTCTGTACATCTGACTGAAGTTGTGGAATTTGTTCTAAAGCAATCTTTTTTTCTGTTATAGAATTTATATTTGCGCTGTAATACGTCTTAGAATCTTTCCCTAGTAAAGCAATCGCTGTGCATTGGAACTGAACAGTGTGTAATGTTTTGGTTTTAGTCAAAGAAATGTCCTGCTTGCCAGTAGGTAGTGCATCCATTTTAGTAGAGGCAGGAGCACAGTTCTCTGCTTTGTGGGACCTGGGAAGTCAGAACGAAGCACAGGCAGAAACTCAAACACTGAGCAATCATCACTCGTTAGAGTAACACTGACTGGGAGGCTGTCCAAAGCAAAACACTGCCAAAAGCCCAAGCAGTCTGAAAGAATTGAAAATAAAATAGGTATCCTCATAATCCATTGAAAATACTTGTACGACAGAGAATATTATGTTTAAACACGAAAACATTAGGCTATGAGAAACAAACAAATGTGAGGCAATTTGGATAAACAGCCCTTAAAGCACGAGAAGCAACTGGCCCTACTACAGACCTGAGTTCCAGTGTCCACGTCTTGCCTTGGCGGGACTGGATGAGGGTTCGCAGCGAGTTGGCAATGCATCTTTTCCCGTCCCAGTACAGCAGCACAGCCACAAGGCCTCTCGTGAGGCCAGGAAAATGAGGTTGCTGGTGTTCCCCTATTGAATGAAAATGCACAGAATAGCCACAGAAATCTGAGCACGCAGACTTTGATAACAGCTTTATATCTTCACATTTCAAATCAAAATACAAACTCAGCATTCAAAGCAACCACAGTTACTCACCATCACTTTGCTTTGTTCCAGGCATTTCCAAGACAGCCCAGATATTTGGGGTGATATTATTAAAATTCAACTATTAAAACCTCACAAATTATAAAGTAGAGGTGCAAGTCCATAAATATCTTGGTTCAAATGGTATTTGACAAGATCTACCTGTCTTAATAACCAGTTCAAGCTGATTATCAGAAAAACATCTTTTCTTTATTCAAAATGAAATTTTCTGTCTAAATTTACATCAAAAATACAAGTTCCATACCGAAATTGAGGCTGGCTTCAAGATGTCTTTCCAAAGGTGCCAAGCCAGCAAGCTACCTCTTTAATTAATTTTAAAAAAGTTAATGATGAACAGTAGCTAATAATAACTAAGAGATTTTACTTTAATAACATTTCAGTCAATTTTCCATGTGGAAAGCATGTGTCAATTTCCAGAATACTTCTCTTACTAATGATTTATTAGCTTATGATCAAAACACAACTACACATCCATGTATGTATGTAATACATAATTTGTAGAAATAATACCCATTTTAAAACTATTCTAATCATTTTTAAACTGTTTTTAAATTCAGTGATAGAGAACAAACCATTTTAAAATTCAAATTGCTCCCTTTGGCAAAAGCTGCATAAGATACGGACATTAAGGTTCAGAACACTGTCTTTATATCGAACGACAGCAACAGCACAGTTGAATTTAAGAACATTTGAGATGTTAGGAAACTCAGGCCTTGACTGAATGATGCACTCGTGTTAAGCACACACTTAACATAAAAAGGAAGGCCCTATGTCAGCTGTATTTCACCAGCTCTTAAATATTTTCCCTTCTCACCAGCTAGAAGGAGCTCAACAGCTGCCAACTCTCCAATATCAAAGAGGTCACTGAGGATAAAGGCTTCTCTGATGAGTTGTTCTGGCAAAAGCCTGGTTCCCTGCTGACCCTGAATAGCAACCCCTTCTGTACTTGCTTTCTGAATCTTCTCATGCTGCTGAACATTCTTTGGCTGCAAGAGAAACAAGCGTCGTAAGTTATTCAAAATGGCAAGATGAAATTCTGGACAAAGCTTTACACGTTAATCCTTCCTCACAAACACACTTCTGACAGGTTAGGCTGTCACCATAAAAACAAAGGCAGCGTTTTTGACACAGAGATAGTAAAGGCATCCCTGAAATGCTTCATGCTTGCACAGCAAAGGCCTTGTTGTGGGAACATACCACAAATAATATTACACAAACAGCGACAACATTTAGTTTACAAAGAATAATACAGATAAAAGTTGAATTTTGATAAAATTCTCTACAGGAACTGGCATCAGTTCAATGAAAGGTACCTGGAATGTATGCCTTACTCAAAATTGCTATTTTCTACATCATAATTTTTTCTATTAAACTCAGACACTAAAATATGCAGACAAAACTCTATACCTGACTGTTAAATTTTCTGACCTATCAGTCTTGTAAAGCCACACACTGCTTCAGAAGTAACAACAGGAGACATTTATAGTAGTTACCTTGTGGCCCATCAGCCAAGAACCACTGAATTTTTCCAAATCTCACATTCCTTACGATTCGCATTCTATATTTTGTAAATTCATGGGGTTTTTTGTAAATTCATGTGTTTACCTGTTCTGTGTGCTCATTTACCTAACTAACTGAAGAATGAGCATTGCCAGAAGAAATAGTTTTGTCTTCATTTCAGACAAACAAGAATAGTGGAGAAAAAACAACACTTAACTCATGGACCATCAGCAACTTTTAGTATTCCTTTCAAAACAGCATTCAAGCAATCAGAGAAAGAAACATTACACATACAATCATCTTCCACAAGACACAGAACAACATGTATTTTTCAAGCTATTTCTCTTCTTACAACAGAACAAGACTTCTATTTGTGTTATGTGCCATAAAAAAGTAGAAAGAAAGGAACAGTCACTGCCTAAACAGTATGCAATCCAACAACACAAACCAGAGCAAATCATCAATTCTCCAACTCATTCCCCAGAAGAGCACTAGTCCAGTACCGGATTTCTGAAGAGAGAAATGAAGTCAGATCTGTGTTTCTTTAGAACCTGGTCCAGGCGATGAATAGCTTCAGGTTGCCGTTTCCAAATGGCATTCATTACAGTCTGCCATATGTCCTTATATGGACCCCACAGGCTGGCAGCTAAAAGAAATAAAACCAAAAAAAAAAATGTATTTGAAATGGGAGAAAGTAAAAACAAATCTTCATACTGTTATTTTCAAGAGAATTTTTTAGTGTTAGTCCCAGCTTGAGAGTATAGGTTGTTATGCACATCAAGCAAAGCATGTTTTCCCTTTTTAACGCACCAAAACCAACAACAACCATCTTATTTAAAACCTAATTACATTTAGAGAGTTAGAGAAACGGAAAAGATGATGTGAACAGGTAAGTTGTGGGGCTGAAAGTCAACTTACACCCTTGTGTCCTTATACACCTAAGCAATTCCACCCACTTCAGTAAGATACAGAATAATTAAAAAACTGGGCAGCAGACCTTGAACCTAAACGAAACTTGGCCAGGCAGGCTTCCTGCTTAATGTTTTTGACAGATAGACCAAAACAAAGAAATACCTAACGAGAGGGACTACAGATGAACAATTGTGCTAACAGAATGCGATGCACCATTGCATCAGCAGACTGTGCATAATAAAATACACATTAGAAACCAACATAAACGCAATATTATATAAGTAACAAAACTCATAAGCCTGAAGACACTTTCACATTTGTTCACTCTCCTCAATCTAATTAAAAAAATAAAAAGTACTTTGGATTTATAACACATGTGCTGCTGTCATTCTGCATTAGAGCTTCTTAAAGATATGAATTTTCTGTAATAGAAGTAGAGAGATCAACACAATTACCTCAGTACGTTGAGAAGAGACCAGATTACTTCTGGAAGCTAGCAAGCACAAATTTAAGTTAGTTCTCACTTAAGGTAAGTCTGACCCTATTCCAGAATATCTCCTCCTATTCAACACTGGAAAAAAAGTTTCCTTTGCAAACTCCGAAGCTGAAGTCAGTGCTACAGCTGATCTCTTCCTCACTAGCAGTAGCACCATGCACAACCTGAGTTCTGCAGCATGAAGATTACACTAGAATTTTCCTCAGTTGCATCAGGCCTCATGAAAATAACATGTCAAACTATTCTTCAGACTCCTGGCAATATCATCATCTAAAACAAAAACCTTACAGATGGAAAATTATTGCTAGCACCTAGCATTAGCGCCCTACTACAAGAACAGCAACAAAACCTCAAGATTATAAGGTACAAGGTACAAGAAGTATCAAAATGTTTCCCTTGTTAAGTACCATCTGTGTTCAGCTGTATTGGTGGAAGTTTCAGGTTCTTCACACCACAAGTTACCACTAGAAGTACCAAATAAATTTATTACCAACTGTATCCGGTTTACCTGCAAGCTGCCACCTAACGAGCACTGCCTGCTCACAGTTCTACACCTTCATGAGCTCGCGCTGGGATGGTCCCTGACCCAAACAGATCGTAAACTAGCAGTGTTTTCTGCACGCTACAATTTCGCTAGTCAAAAAGCTGCTTGAGGAGGTTGTTGCCCTCCTCCATCCACAGCCACTCTCTCCCAGCTGCACCCGTGACTGCTTCATTAATTATGTCCACGGAACTGTCTGATGGGCTGCACTGTAACGCAGCACCTTTTCTTCTCCAGGCTGAACAGCCTAAGCTCTCTCAGTCTGTCAGTTTTATCCTGTTGCAAAGAAGGGAAGAAACCACATAAACAAGAATGTAAAAAAAAAAAAACAACCTCCCACGCCAAACTCAGCACTAACAAAAACTACCACCTCGCATACCGTCATTCACCATGCAGACAGCAGTGCCAGCAGAGCTGTGTCTGAGATGACAGCTTATAAGGAGGGCCAATCTCTGTCTTCTTCAGAGTGTTTTAATCGCATGATGTTACCCCTGCCTAGACAAATTCATTAAAGACAGCTACTACTGGACAAAGAATTTCACACTCCAGACTGCAGCTGCTTCTCCCACCTAACCTCAGAGTTCAGAGAATGACATCCATCCTGAACTGCCTTTTCCAGCCCTCGCCCCAAGCTATCGCGCAGCCTGGCCTAGCGGAAGGCGTCCTTGCCCATGGCGTGGGTTTGCAACCAGGTAACCTTCAAGGTCCCATCCAACCCATGCTGTTCCATGGTTCTGTGATTCTAAGTCACAGAGTCCAAGGAACAGCAGCAGCAACCCAGTGCCTGCCAAAAGCTGCTCAAGTGCTTCCCTGGCCCAAATACCATCAAGCATTAAAACAAATTAAGGATCCCATCTAACTGAAAAGTAGCTCGGAAGAAGAGTTCCTTTTCAGCAGGATCACAGCTATGGCCCAGTCTGCTCTGTGGTGGGCACAAACAGCTACACTAGCACAAGGATGAGGAGAGACAGGAATAAGCAACTGAGAGGGCAATCAGATCGCTTTGCTTCCTCTAGCCACCAAGCCAACTTCTGCCACTTACGCTGTTCCTATTACTGCAGTTTTAGAAGGACTGACTGTCCTACCAGGGAAGGACAGGCTGGGCTGCTTCTTTTGGCACAGCAATTGATGCTCATGCCTGAACTTCTTGTGAAGCTATAGGCTTATCTGCACCGTGTCTGCCCCCACAAACAACACATGATAAACAAAAGCAAAATCTCCATTAGTTCTAGTGCTACGTCTGCTCTAATTTTTATCTCCTCCTTCATGTTTAAAGTTCCCCATTCTTCATCTATTTTTCTTTTATGCATAAGGCTATAGAATTTATTCTACACATTACATGGCAAGAGAGTCTAGTCCCGTTTGAATGACTCCAATTTTCACTTTAACAATGTCACTTTTCAGATTCTGGGGGTTGTAGGAATAATCACCCTTCCTCCACCCTCAAACAAAGAGTCTGTTTTACTGATGTTTTTCGAGGAGAGGCACTGGGTGTAATTGTCTCATTTAGATCAAAATACCTTCTATGTGAGTTTACTCCTTGCTGGATGTGGGAGTTGAGCTTCAAAAACCTGATGGCTTTATTAACTACCTCACTGTGACATACAACACCTTTTGGCCATGCCCACATTCTAATCACGACCGCTTTTCACAGCATCTCCGTTCTCTGCATTTTAACTTAATGAAGTTCAAGACTGGCAAATGCAAAGCCCTGCACCTGAGAGAAAATAACACCACGTGGCAGGGCAGTCTGGGGACCAAGTGGCTAGGAGGCAGCTTCACAGAAAAGCACCCAGGTGTCCTGGCAGACAAGAAGCTGGACGCTAGTCAGCAGCACGCCCTCACAGGAAGGGCAGCGCCTGCACACTGAGCTGCATGACCAGAACTGCAGCCAGCAGCGTGCAGAAGTGATTATTTGTCACCATTAGGCAGCTCTGAGAGGGCATCACTCCAGTACCATGTCAAGTTTTGGGTTTCCCAGAGCAAGAAAGACACTGAAATACGAGGGCAGAGAACATGAGGTGAGGAGAGGCTGAAAGAACCTTGTTCAGTCTTAAGAAAAGACTAAAGAGGAAACAGAGGTTTGTTGTCTTGAATTACTGGCAAAACAGACGCAGAAGCACCTCAGGAGAAGATGAGCAGCCACTAACACAAGTTTCTATATTGTAACTTCCAACTAGCTGCCAGGAAGTTAAATTATCATGAGGGTTGTCAAACATTTAAGCAAAGGCCCAGAGAGGCCTCTGGGAGAATGGCCATCCTCACAAACATTCAGCACTCACTTAGATGAAGCCCTGAGCCACCCCTGCTTCAGGTAGGTGCAGGGGTAAAGAAGCTGGACTAGATCACTTCCTACATTATTGTCACGTTATTCATCTCTCCCTCCTGCGGGAGCATTAGCCTTATGCTGCAGTTATGCTGGGCGAGTGCCACCTCAGCGACAGAACGCTGCTCCTCGCAACAGGCTGTGAAAGGTCTGCAGATGATCCCGCTGCTCTGACCATCGGCGAGGGAAACTCACTGAGTACTTCTGACTCCTTGTGTAGCACAGAACAACATTTAGCACACTGTTTTGGGGGGTTTATTTGGTTGGTTGGGTTTGCTTGTTTGCTGGTTGGCATTTTATTACCTCTGGTATTAATAGTGCAACACAGCAGCGATGCACCGAGTCACCACGGCCCACCCCGAGCCCA
>VXAV01008712.1:50229-66407 GCA_013399715.1 Alectura lathami | reverse complement strand
GCGGCGGTGCGCTCGGCCGTCGTTGGTGGGCGGCCCAGGTGCGCGGTGCTTGGCGTTGCTCCGCTGTGCGCTGGAGCTGGAGAAACCTCTCCGCGGCGGCTGCTGGGGAGCGAGAGGGAAGCGGGCGCGTCGAGGACGGGGGCGGCGGGGCAGAAGCGGGAGCTCAGCGGTGTGCCGAGGGTCTGCGGCTCCACGTCCGCTCCGACGGTGTGATGTCGTTAAGTCGCTTGTACTCCTGTACTCCATTCGTTTCCCCAGGCGAGAATGGGGGTTCTGTCCTTGCCGTCTTTTCTTTTGTGCCCCACCCTGTAACCCATATTGATTAAATAAAGAAAGATGCCTGAAGTCAGAAACTGCAGCAGGATGTAAATTTATTGTGTTTTTTTTTTTTTTTCCCCAAAACCAGAGTGGTTTCTTTTTAAATGGTTGCAAATTGAAGTCTTTAAAAAACAATGAAATATTTGTAAATGACAGATTATCCTTATTTAAAATATAGATAATTAAGACCACACTATCCACTTAAAAGCAGTAAACTCAGTTTTGTGAACAACTTTGCTAGCAAGGGACCTTTGAAAGTGATATGTTTCTTAGTGTTCTACAGTAAGCTAAGCCTTACAGTTTTGTGTAAGAAGAAAAGCAGCCCTGGCAGGAGTTACGCCATGAAGAGAGCTGCCCTTAAACTGGTAGTGCAGGAAAATACTACCAGGAATGATGGAAAGGAAGGAACGTTCATGCATGTTGGTGGAGCTAAAGAATGAATATTACTGTCTCAGGGGTCTCCCATATCTGATCTCAATTTACTGTCCTCTGTCCGAGTAGTAATTATCTCATGCAGAATTTCCCTCTTGTATTATGTTTAAGATAAAAGCTTCCATGAAAAGTGTGTATTCGTGTTTAGTGTTAGTAGGTCCTCCTCTTGTACTTTATTAAAACAGTATTTTGCCAGTTGCAAAACAGCATCCAGCAAACTAGACCCATGGGAAACTGGCAAAATAAACGTCTTTGCTTGTCTCAATCTTCAATATAATTGGATGGCAGAGGGGGCCATACAGAGAAAGCAGCAGTCCTGGGGTGAGGGTGACTTGGCAAGACAACTACAGGAAAAAGAGTCCAAAACCAGAGAGAGCTGGAGAGACAAAAGGAGGAAAAACATGAAAAAAAAATCTGTCCAGAGTATTTTCTCACAGAGTTCAAAGGATGAATCTGTTCTCCTTAATTCAACGTCACTTGTTTGTTCAGTCAAAGGGCTTGCATTTGAGATTTCCCTTTTCCTGGTCTTAGGCATGAGCCCGAACAGAGCTATCATAGTAAGGAGTTAGAAGATGATTGGCAATGAATTATTTATTTTGTTCTACCAAAACAAACAAGCAAACAAAAAAACCCACAGTGCTAAGCCAAGAGGTGAAAGCAGGAAAGAACTGATGCAGCATGGGTTCAGCATTTCCTTTGCAGCCATCACGGCAAAGCTGCATCTCTGCTCCTGCACTGCCCCTGTGCCACCCCGAGACTTGTGGCTATGAGAGGGGAGATGATAAATTCACAGACCTGTGCTGATCACCTGGCCATGGCCAGCCTAATGGGTAGCCTGAGGTTCTGCTTCAGTCTTTCCAGCCACAGGGGCCCTAATTTTGATCTTTTTCCTTTCCATAGTCCATGATTTACACAAAGCTTGTGAGGACGTAAACGTTCGAACTCTTTAGCCCTCGGTCATACTAGGTTGGAATTGGTTCAGGAATCACAACAGGTTCAAAAACTACTGAAAAAAATTGTGATCTCCTAAGGTTCATTTCCTTAACAAACAAGACCCCCCCAAAAAAGAGAAATAAATAAATGAATCTTTTTTTTTTAAAAAAAAAAAAAGCCTTTCCCAGGCATTAAGAGCTGTCATATTTTGGCATTCAGATGCAGCCAGATTGCATGCAGTTTTTTTTTTAATCTCTGTTGAAGGAAAAAAAATCCTGTCTAACCACTGCAGCTTTAATATTTTAAATTTCCAGATTTTTTTTTTTTCCTGCTCTCTGCCAATCGGCCAACAGTCACATAGCAACAAAAAGGAAAAACACCATGGAAAGAGTGGATGGTACAGGGCAGGCCATTGGGCAACTGAACTTTAGAAGAAAAATACCACACTTAGCTGTGGCTGCATAGCATTTATTACACTCTTTCTCTATTGGCAATGTGATTTTTTTAAATGCAAAATAGTTGTGACGATACAACTCCTGGTGCAGACGAGGAAGAGATACACCATACCATGCATTCTAAACATATTTGCATCGGCACAGCTGCATTCATCCATGCTTTGATGAGCAGGCAAGTCCATGAATAGTAATTCTTTGCTTATTCTGGCTTTATTGGCTGTCCTTTAATTTAGGATCTTATTGTTTACCCAGGATCGCTCGCTGGTTTGGCAGACTATTTTTGCCAAGTCACTATAGGAAAAGAATACCTCATTCCTCTTCCTAACAATAGCTCTCAGCAAGTTCTCCTCCAAGACAGCTGGGTTCAGTGAGGGACACACGCTTCCTTCATCCTTAATTAGAGGACGGAAATCTGTGGAGTATCAAAGGTAGGGTGACACTAAATACCCGAGATGGATATTAATGCCTCTGTATGCCAGGGAAAGGAGGTCTCCACATTGCCTGTAGGGCACTGAATTCTGCTTGTGCTGTGCGAGATCTTGTGTAAAACACGTTATTTTCCATAGGTGAAAATACCTACTAATAAGAATTAAGATGAGCTGCACAATGGAACCCTGATCTTTGACTGGAAATTCCAGGCACTTTGTGATGTAATACAGCTGTAATACTCTTATTTTTAGTAACACTAGATCTAGTCATTTTTTTCCATAACCAAATCACATATTAAGATACAAAGACAATCATGACAACACGATGTATTTTCTTTGCTTTATATTAGGATTAAAAAGAACAATTATTAGTAATAAAAGGTTCTTTCTAATGCCAAAGACGCCATCCTTCATTTCCTACCTTTAATCTTGAGTATCATTGTGATCACATCCTACGCGATGAAGTAAAATGCATAGTAGCTGAAAAAGATGCCTTATAGAAGTACATCTACATACATCTAGACCAGTCTTTATGTTCTGAAACATGCCCTTTTTTCCCAAAAAACTCACAAGCGTTTCTGTCTACTGATTAGACCATAAAACTTCTTGAGCTTTTGTTTTGACTGACACTAACACTGTGCATCTCAGTTTACTCATCTGCAAAAATGGGTATAACATTTCATGGTAGCCTGGAATGTTGATCAACTGGATCTTTAGCCTGGCCCTATCTGAACAGAGGAAAATAATGTGTTTTGGGGTTACGTTAAACTAGCAGAGTAAAAACACTGAATTCTCTTACTACGCAGGATAATTTTCTTGAAAACTTGTTAGCTGTGTTGCAAAAAAGGTGTGTTTTATGCATCAAGGTAATCAGCTCAGCATCAAATCTGAAAAGAAAAGTATGAGACCTTTCCCTGCAGTGATTCTCAAAAAAAAAAAAAAAATTGTAATTTTTCTGTCTGTCATTCTAGATATTTCTACTGTCACCATGGTATCTAAGCTCACCAGAGAAACTGTGTGAGGACGCTGCTAGCTTGGATAAGTGGTTTATCTAGTCCAAGGCAACAAAGAGCTGAATGTTCTCAAAGTTGTATGAATACCTTCCTCAGGATCTGGGAGTGGAGAAAATGGAGCAGAACAATGGCAAGTGTTGTCCTTCCTGTGTCAGTTAGGACAATTATTGACTGTAGGCATCTGGTCATAAGTGAGTGCCCTGGTAAATGCTACCAGGAATCTCCCTGCTTGACAACTGGGTATTTATGATCCCTGTTTGGGCTGTAGAGCTAAAATGAAAATACTGTTCTTGGCTGTGTAATGTCTAGGGAACTATTTTGGCAATTAACTTTTTGCTAATTCCTGCTTTAGGGCCCTTAGAGCTATCTGTCTTTTTATTCTTTGTTCTCACTCCCAGAATTAAACATAGCATTTGCCTTCTTTTTTGTAATGATTTCTTCTTTTATCTTCCGAAGGGAATGAGCCAGCTTCTAGCGTAGGAGATAATATGATTCTTGTAGTGACGTAACTGCTAGAGACTGACAACAAGAGGTAGGGAACATGCAGCAGGAAAAATGACAGGAAAACTAAGTAGAAGCAAAGTGGAGATATTAGATGTAGTAAGTGGCAGTGCTGGCACACCAACTGCCTTGCTGATGGTAATCCATTCTGTTCAGTGATTTCTGTATCACATTTACAGATGGTTGAAGTTTTTGCTAGTTGCCAGTCCCACAATGTCAGGCTTTGTTCTGAAATTCACACTGAGCTCCTCCCAAAGCACCTTGTATTCTGCAGGCTGACTTACATACTTAACTTTTGGATTCTCATCAGAGAATGGCTGTTATGGAGTACGTGTAACGCCACAGAAGTGTTATGAGGTCACTGGCAAGACAGAAGGTGTGAAAGGTTGCACAGAAATGTCTGTGTTAATAATGTAAAGCACAGGCTTTCCTTAAGAGGTGATGACACAGGAGATGAGAGAGAAGGCATCTTGAGTCATAATCTGAGATAAATGGGAAAAAAAATCAGGACTTTATGCTTACAAACCGAGTGAATTTGTTATGGAAAACAGTGAGGCTCAGGAAAAAACGGCATCTCACATTGTCTTCTCAAAAAAGGAAAATTGCCTCACAAATTTTACTAGCATTCTGTTAATTAATTTCCCAGTACCATCCACTTCTTTGGAGTTCTCTGGGTACAAGACGGTAAGTTCCTCCACACCAAAAATGTGTGCAGAGTTTTTTTTGTACACTTCTGGCCGTCGGATACTAAAGTACTTTCCATGTCTTGATGCTCTTAGATAACCTACTTGAAAGACACCCCTGTTTGAGTAGGCAGCATAAGAAAGGATTTGCTTTCTGCTCCAGTCCATTTTTGTTTTGAAGTTTTCTAAGGATCAGGAAGAAGTATACTGAGCAGCAAGAATCTGAAGGACATGGACAGAACAAATCAAATTTCTGGCATGAGCAACAGTATTAATTGGCTGTGGTGCCAAATTATCGCACTAGAAGTCACAAATCTGTTAAAGACTCCTCCTGCCTTATTTGGTTATGACTGTGCTGCAGAAGGATAATGAGAAGCAATGTTAGCTGTTCACATTTAACAGGGCCATTGTTGAGACCACATGTTCAAGAGCTCCTACCAAGGTGACATCTTAGACGTTGAAGCACTGAACTACATTACGTGCTTGAGTGATCAAGGCTGGAGTTTATGGCTTATGCTCATTCAGGTGCTTGAGTGCTTAATAGTAGAATTGTGGAAAACCTTTATCTGGTGAGCAGGTTTCCAAGCTGCTTGGCACATAAAACTTTCATACTGTTCTTCTAGATGGTGTCAGATAGTCGGAATGAATTTCCCTTATCGTTCAAGAACATTCCTGTTCTAAATCAAACCTAAACCTCTGTCTTTGAAATGTAGTGCTGAAAAGCACCTCATCAGCTAATCTGAACTTTAAGTAAAAGGAGACCTAACCAATGGAGAAGACAGAATTCTCAGAGTTAATTGTGTGTGTCTGTAGGTGTCCAACATCAGGTAGAACGGTAATCCTTTAGGTCTTTTCTGCAAGTCAAAGCTACTGCTATTGTAAATTAACTTTTGTGGAATTATAATGGATAATGAAGCATACCTAGGAGAACAGTTCACTCCAAAGTTAATAACCTACTCAAAGCACGCCTACAAGTAATACTGATCTGAGGAACAGAAATTCAAAGGTCAAGAACATGCGGGAAAAATGTGGTGACCCACATTCATCATTATGGTTGGTACCTGCAGAAAGGGTCATACCAGTTCTCATTCAGTAGACAGCAGTGGTTATGATCTCAGGATTGTGGTTATGATCTCAGGATAGCTTTACACCTTGTGCTATCTCTTTACAAATGGCAATCAATATTTACTGGGAAATAACACTCAGCATGTGTCACTGGGCTGCATTCCCAGGCACCTTCCTATTAACAACGTAATTTTATTTTTTTAATGGATCACACTCTCAGTCTTATTTAATGCACAGTCTGTCTGCAGAGACAAGAAGTTGTGGTGAAGTCCTGCCCAAGAGAAGCTTGAGGTACTGACTCATTCTAAGGTACCAAGGAAAAGTTTTGCTTGTAGGTGTATTTAGAATACAGCTACACAAGGATGCTAAGCTACGAGAAACACCTAAAAATGAGGTGGCCTGGTTTTTAATGAAGATTTGTGTTTTGGATAGCTTAGTTTGACATCGTTTTATCCTGGCAGATGGTAGATGTGTTTCAAAGTGATTATCCAGAACTACTAAGAAATTTGAGTATCAATTTTGCAGTGAGATCCAGCCAGCATTATAGGCAGGATGAATGCTTCCCTTTCACTGGAGGAGTTCAGGTCACTTGTTCAGCTTGTGAGAGGCTTGCTGTGTCCTCCTCCTCAGCTTAACACATATCCTCTACCTCCAATAAAGGTTGGAGGTGACTTTGGCAATGTACACTCTCAATCCGTCTTGTTAGTGCCACTTCATTTTGCAAAAATAATTAACCTTTCACTGGATATGGAACTGGAACCTGCTAGGGGGCCTCAGAGATAATTCCACCATTCAAATGAGTAATCTGACCGCAAGTTAAAGAATATTTCTCCTGCGATCTGTTTCAGTCTTGAACTCTTTTAGGAAAAAACATCAGCCTCAATCAAAAGAACTGAGAGGAGCACAATCCAAGGTAACTCTATTGCCTACAGCTCTTGCTCAAGTAATGTGAGACTCAAATACTAATTCACTTTCTGCCTAAATCATGAAGAAATGCAACTTAAGTTCCTGCTACTTTGGAGTGTTCTTGAAAGCCTGAGCCAGGTGTGAAAGGGGACACCAGGTCTGTGAACCTGACCACCTATAACCCTTTTTTTTCTTTATAGGTATTTAAACCAAGCCAATCTATATTCCAAGGTTAGCTTTTTTCTTGTTTTCTTTCTTTCTTTTTTTTTTTTTTTTTTTTTTTTTTTTTTTTTTTTTTCCCTGATCTCAGCAAGAACAAAACTGGGGTTTTATTTGTATTGATCAGAACCACTCTTTTAATACTTTCTGGTTTGTTTACCCACTCAGATAACTCAGTGAGTCATATAGCCCCAGTGCTCTCGGTAGATTGATCTCTTGTCTGAAAGATCTTTCATTTCTCTCTACTCATGGCTTCATAAAAAGCATCCAGCTCCAGGTCTTACTTCACACTGGCTTTCATGCATAACCCCAAAAAAAGGGCTTCTTGAGGAATTAGTCTCCCTCAGGATATAACAGCCTTCCTCATGGCTAGGACTCCCTGTTAACAATCTACCTCCTTACCACTTTAAATATTGCGCAAACACAGACTTGGAGAAATTTGGGAATAGTATTAATGGATGATATTTAAAATTAAGGGGGGAAATAAGAGGGCAGTTAGTATGTTCTGCCATTACACAGACCTAGTGTCACCCAGTGTGATGTACGTTCTTGCACAGCGCTTCTGCCCACTTCCTTCAACCAGCTCACGGCTGGAGTCAGCTGTGCCAGAGTGAGATGTTCCTCAGCAGGAAGGCTGTCTGCCAGAGCCAGCCAGCACAAGGGCTGCTGTGGCAAGACAGCAGGAATCATCCTTCTGGTCGCCTTTTGTCGCATGTGGTAACACAGACAAGCTAACCAAGCCCAGCTTTACACACCTGACAGGCAATTGAGCTGCCAGTCTGCTCTTCTGCAGCTCAAAGCCCTCTGCAGGCTGAGCTGCCAGGGCTTTCTTTTAGAGCTTTTATTTAAACCAACTGCCTGAATTTCACAGGTGTGAAAGCTTAAAAGAGGGCTTAAAGCAGCCATCCTTTTGAACTTGTGCATGTTGAATTCCTTGGAGACTTCTCTCATGGACCGGTTGCTTCATGACATGCAGAGCTACTGAACTATAAAGGCCTATAAAAGGGACAGACAAGTCATGAAAACCTGAAGTGGCTCTATTTATCCTCTTAATTCCTCAGTTATCTGAGATGAAAGGTACCAATTAAAGGTGGATGCTGTGTCATAGCTAAGTTTTCTTAAGGAATTACACGACTCAGAATATCAGCCAAGCGCCTTTTACAGTTCAGATTGTTCAGACACGTCAGCAATTAGAAAGCAGTGTCTAATAAAACTCAATTAGGCGATCATGTTTGCTTTTGTACAGGAGTACAACTGAACCATTGTTAGTCTTTCAGCAGTTTTACTTTAGATTTTGAGACCTGCATTCTTTGTTTCTGCTCTTTGACTTTTCATGAAAATAGTTGGACCTCAATACACAGATAATTGTACCTGTTTAACTATTTTTAAATAAAATCCACATTGGTATTTTCCCTGACTAAATTGAGAAGCTTGGATATTAACTAGATCTTGAAGATGAAATGATAACTCCCTCATCTTTGTTAGGCTCTCAGCTGAGACTGCTTACTGTTTACCCATCCTGAGGTGAGAAGATGCGACTTCATTCCAGCAAGAAGAGGTGTGAGAGATCTCCCTCTGATTTCTGTGCCTTTGAAGTAGGACAGCAATGAGTCAAGGTATAAACTGCTGGGAAGAATGAGGAAGGGTATATATTACTCAGAAGGAAGTAACTCCAGTGTCTAGATTCTTATCTGCAAAGAGGATTGAAGAAGAAAGCAACCAGCATCTCACTTCCCTCATGTCACTGACTTGGGCAAAGTCTCCTTACCCAAGTGGGAAGCACCAGGCTGCCCACCTAATCCTGACACTCTTATTCTGCTGCTTTTGTGCAGGAGAGTGAGGAAAGTGCCTGCCTGCAGACCAGCTGAATGCATGGGATGCCCCTGAAGGGCAACAAAGCTGCCCACAAGCATCTAGCTTATAGCAGAGCCTCCTCTCAGATAGCACCTCCTGCATCTTGCTCTACAGTAAATCCCCTGCTTTCTCAGCAGACTTTTCTTTACCTGCTGTTCTGCTTAGTCATAGCTTTACCCTGAAGTCTTTTTAAAATCCATTCCAACATAATATAACCATGGAAGACTGGATACATTTGGTGGAATCTGGTGGGTGCCCACCTTTTCTTGTACCATAACACTGTGCCAATGTTTTCCACAGTGTGGGTCTGATACTAAGTGTGGAAGTCCTGTGCAGGAAACTTGCAGAACAGGAGCTTATCTTTCAGAGAAGCTGAGTTTTCATTGTCCTTGAGAAATTGCAAATGTTTACATTTTCTGGAAATCAGGCTATTTTCATGGGGTTCTGTGCAAATATAAGCATCTGAAAGTTTTGAAAGTTGTGGCTTTTAGACATTCCATTGTTTTATTTCTTACTTAGGAGAAATACTGCTAGGAATGGACTAGAGCAAAAAAAAAAAAAAAAAAAATCAGCATATCCTTCCTTCTCCCCATATCAATCCAACAATTGCAGTATGTTTTAAGTCCCAGCATACACTGAAATTTTATAAAACAAATAAGCACTTCAGGCAAGAATGACACAACAGTGGAAGTGCTAATGGCACATCTGTGCAGAAGATTTCCATGCAAAATTTCATTTTGTTTTTCCAGATATAATACCAATGCAAACAGAGTAAGGAGAAGAAAAGAAAACCAAAGTATATAAAAGTCAGCACATGATTTACAGAGTTTAGCAAAATGTGGCTCCTGTCACAGGTTGACTGACTGCAGCTTAAAATAACATGTTTAAGAGTCAGAGACATTTTGTCATTCCTTAAAAAAAAAAAAAAAAAAAAAAAGTGTTTGATTATTAGGAATAAAACAAAGTAGACCTACCAGAGCTTTAATCATACATTTGGCCTGTTAGCAGGAGATCTTACTATTCATGCCAACTGTGACAATTATTTTAATGTTGCAGGGGAAAAGACACTAAAATTTGAACAATATCTGCCATCCTTCAGGGGTCTCAGTTAAGCTGTACACTATGGTCAGCATAGCAGCCCCTGGCAGTGGTCCCTGCCCTCGGTGGCTCTCAGCCTGGCCCTGTGGTGACACCAGAGAGAAGATGCTGGAGAGGAGATGGAGCAGAGGGGGACCAGCAGCACAGTGCCAGGCACGCAGCACAACCCTCACTCCGTCAGTGTGTCAAACGCAGGCTGTTAAGAAGAAGGAATGTTCTCTATCAAGATATAAGGGCCCAATTTCTCTGTACAACAAGAACATCTGTGTCACACAGAGTCTCAGTTGCAGCTCTGCCTATATGCAAGACTGATCTTATTATTCTGGGATGTCTCATTTGTCATCATTACAGTCGGGTTCCTGCAGCTCCTTAAGGAACATACTCATATTTCTGATTAACAAATGCTTCTACTTTCCTATTTAATGCATTATTTTGGCTATCTAACCTATCTAATCCCAGGCTTGTCTCTCTATCAGTGTTATTTATATAGCATAAAATGAGCTGCAGTAACTCACATTCCTTTCGCTAAAGGAAGTAGATCTGCCTGGAAAACTGCAAGGTTGCAGCTGGAGCTTGGCTGGTACAATATATTTACAAGCAGCAAAGTTCACCCCTGCCCCTTAAAGCATCGTCACGCTTCTGGATGGGTGAGCTCCTGCCACACCTGCCCCGTGCAGAACATGAACTCCAACAGTGCAACAGACTGTGGAAATCCTCTTCATTAACACTTTCTGTATATACAGTGGCCATGGAATCAATACATGGTATAAAGTATTGCATTTTCCCAAGTCATGCACTTTTTTATTTAGTCTCAGCAAATCGCATATGGCTGAGGCATTTTTATAAGAATGTGAGCAGTTCTGAGCTCTGTAGAAAATGCTGAGTGCTGCTGGAGGCTGGCAGAGAAGGGCAGAAGAGAAAAAATACATTCCTTTGAACACACTAACACAGAAAGCAATTAAGGAATACAACACTAATGAGCAATAATTTTCTCTCGTAATGTATGTTGTACTTTAAAGAGCAGGTGAGGACTCACTGAAAACAATAACAAGGAACATAATGAAGTCCTGTCCACACAGGAATGTTACTTCAAATGTTTTAGATGAGTTGTCTCCAGTGCATTCACAGAGATTGTTTTAAAGTGACTAGCCTTTCATTTTGCATGAATGAGACCCAGGCACACCAGCTATAAGCTGCAGCAAGCTCACAAGGGGATTCTGTCCACCCTGTCAATGATTTTCCCTCATTGCATAATGTGATATGGTTTATTTGCTATCTGGCCCCTGAGTGCCCTCTTCTGTTACGAGATCATCTGGATTAAATCTAGCTGAATGCTGATGGCTTCCTTTGCAATTCCAGTCCTGCCAGCTGAATTCTCACACTCTAGAGCCAAGCCTCTTTTCTTCCCCGATACTGTCTCTTGGGCTATGTGTAGTATGTCCAGACCCAACTCTATGGCATGCCTCTAATATCAAGATTTGTCAAGCGGAATACAAGAGAGAGGCATTCCTGAGAGAGGGACCAGTAAAGCAAACACTGCTCAGGCTACAAGAGCACAAGGGATGTGAGCAGGACCTCCAGGACTTTCCTATCTAAATGCCCAGAACTGGGTGAGTGGAAAAGATTTATGCAGGAGAAATCACTGCTGAACCCCAGTGTTGTAATGTACTCATGATTTAGAACAGCTGTCAAATGATGTCACTTCATATGGGGAGTTGTAGAGCTTAAGGTATTTTTCAAACCACTACATGTAAATGCAAAGACTGAGGTTACAAGAAGGCCTTTTGAAATCCAGATGAATGGAAAGGGAAATCCTACTATCACGCCCTGTATCAGACTGTAGCCCTGCATCGAAGCCAGGCAATACCTGGAAGCCATCACTGGCGGTGGCAATGACCGCGGGCACCACGAGCCACTCTCCACCGGCTTGGTGCTGCCTACCCCAGCGTGGTCGTTGTGGCCTTCCTCAAACAAGAACCCAGCCCATGTCCTCACCTCATGCAGCCTGGCTGCTCCTCTTCCTGCCAGGCAAACAGTGTGGTGGCCCTGCAGGAGGTGAAGGGAACAAGGATTGCAGGGCAGGCATCTACTGAAGAGCTGATGCAGAAAGAGAAAAGGCAACAGCAGATTTACTTTGGCTCATGCTTTGTTCAGCACACTGAGCCTTTAGCTCCTTTCACATTTTAAGAGACAAATTGCCAAAATTAAACATTTCAAAAATGCTGAGATTATGAGACACTTATAATCAAATCTTCAGCAATATAAAATTCTTGGATTTGGGCCAGTTGCTCTAAAGTCTGTTCCCTTCATGAGCACATGGTGCTGACCTGTACGTGCCATCAGAGATGCTAGCACAAAGACTGCATTCCATTTTGCTATGCACAGAGCAAGGCAATGCAACCTTCTTGCTTGTCTGCATGGTGTCTCTCATTCACTTCTGCAGCTGAATCTGTTTCAGTACCCTTCTGTGCAATGCTGCATACCTTTCTGATTTATCCATTGCCTTTTTCAGTAAGACTTTTTCCTCATCTCTTGGAAACACACTTCAAGGTAACATCCCTACTGAGAAGCACATGGAGCTGCAAGCCTGAATCCTGTTGCTGTTCACCTCTCACTATAGTCCAGGGTCATCTTCCCCCCTTCCCATTCCAGCACCAGCACAGGCTTTCTATAGAAAGGAGATGTAAAGTGGGAAGCTTTACATCTCATGTACATGTACTTTGTTACATGCCACTGGGTTCCCTGGGAACATCTGTTCCCTAGGGAAGCCCAGACTGAAAAAGCAGATGGGAATGACATACCAAAACTGGGGGGGGNGGGGGGGGGAGGAGATGGGGGGGGGGGAGGGGACAACAAATCAAAAAAAAACACCCTATTATCATTGGCACTGTGTTCATTGTAGAAATGACAAATATTTGCAATTTGTCTCTGGCAACCGAGGCACTGTAATGATGAGGAACACGAGCCTGCAAGCTGCTTGATGCACAAAAAAATGGTTCAAAATAGGAAAGGAGGAATAGGAAGGAGATGTCCATGAATCCTGTGAATGGCTTTTAGCCCAGGAACCAGAAGGCACTAAAGGAACTGGGAGGATGCTTGTGACAACCTGTGCTAGCTTGCACACAAGTATCGAGCTCCAGAGGATTTTGGAACAAGGAAAACAACATACAGGAAAACTTGCTAGGAACTGTGCAGAAGGAAACAGACCTCTGAAGGATATTAGGATGTTATGTTCGTACCAGTACCTCAAGTGCACCCCGAGGTTAACAAGAGCAGTGGTGACTTCCTGTAGGTTCCCATGGATTTCTGTGTCTTTCCAGAAAACAGGAGTGACTTCTTTCCTTTTCCAAGGTAGCTGCACTTAGCACTTCAGGTGTGTTGTGCCAGAGTAAGCTGAGTAAGTAAAGGTTATCATGAAAAAAATGGCAGAGGCATCCCAAAGTTCTCACCTTCCCCTAATAACACCAATTCTTAACAAAAACAGCAACAAAGATGCGTTTCTTTCATATTTTTGGCTACAACACATTCATTTTTCACCACTATATTCTCTCACTTAAGAAAAAAGAGCAAGACAAGATCCCTCCTCCTGTTTCCCTGAGCAGTTTGGACACCTCCTCCTTCTCTCATAGATTTTGAGTGAGACGTGGTGAACATCTGTCACTTGCAGCAAATATTGATCAGTGTCTGTAAGGCTCCTCCACCTGCCCTTCAATTTTCTAACACAGCCCTTCATTATTATTCTACAGTTACTCAGAACAGTCATACAGTTCCTTTCTCCAGCACATTTGCCTAGTAAAAGGCGTCATTAGCCAGAGAAGCAGAAAGATGTCTGGGTCTCCCAGAGTGACAAAAGGAATGGCAACATCATTAACATCCATAGCAGTCCAGGGAGCAATTCTTATTTTTTGTTGCAGTAAATAAGACTGAATTTCTAAAAATCTTGTTATCAACTATTGTATATCATTCTGCATTAATATTCGTGAACTTACTGTCGTAATCAATAAGGCTTTGCAGAAGCTTGGAAAACATCTTTTTTTTTTTTCTTTATGAAACCTGACTTTCAGCATGAAACTTAAGTGCATGCGTCCAACCACTGTTTCCAGCACAGCTCAGGAACATCCTTCACGATTTGGAAAGCCAATTTTCTCAGTCCCAGCACACTGAAGCTCACACATGGTCTGTATTTCCAGCACATCCTGAGAGACCAGGGTCAGTCCAGCTAGCAGCAGCTACCAGATGACTCTTCAGAGGGCAGCCCGTGCAGATGCTTTGCAGCCCTTATTGCTCTCTACAGCTCCCTGAAATGAGGCTGCAGTGAGGTGGGGATCGGCTTCTTCTCACAGGTAACAGTGATAGGACAAGAGGTAATGGCCTCAAGCTGCACCAGGGGAGGTTCAGATTGGATGTTAGGAAAAACTTCTCTGAGAGAACAGTCAGGCATTGGAACAGGCTGCCCAGGGAGGTGGTGGAGTCTTCTTCCCTGGAGGTGTTCAAGAAATGTGTAGATGTGGCACTGAGGGACATGGTTGAGTGGGCATGGTGGTGTTGGGTTGACTAGATGATCTTAGAGGTCTTTTCCAACCTTTATGATTCTATGATTCTATGATCTTGAAGTCTTAGCATCCAAGATGGGCATGGGGAAGTATTACCCTTTCCACCTCCTTTTTTTTTTTCCGCCAGGACCACCACGACGCCTCTTCCCAACATGCTCCACTCTGTTACCAACCTGTTCCTACTAAGGGCAGGTGGGGTTCTGTTGTGTTTCCTCCATGCAGCTCAGCAGCCATCGGACGTAGCGTTGACTAACAACAGAGGGAACATGAAAATAGTTTGGTTTCACCCCAGCTGCAGAATCCGGTAGGCTGCTGCGTCTGGTCCACGCAGCACTGACTGCAGAACGTGGCAAGAGAGGACGTGATATGTGGTGTGAATTCATGCAGAGCGGGGTGCCTGAATAGGCAAGTGGAGCGCAAACCAAAGAGGTAGATCATATGGGTGCGCATTTTCACGCTAGTGTTGGTTATTTCCAAGGAAATGTACTCTGAAAAGCTTTCCTTGTAGATATGGAAATGATTTCTTAGAAACAATCCTGGCCTAGTGAATTATTCTCACCAGATTAAAGCAGAGGTGGAAGCAGGGCTATGGGTAACCTTCAATAACGCCACCCAAAGTAATCTTCACCCAGATAGGGTTTTTTTTTTTCAACATTATTACTGGATGATGCTAAAATCTGTGTTTATAGGGGGCTCAGCAAAGGAATATGAACAGCTTCTGAGTATGGAAAAGGCTCCTCAATAGTGGATTAAAGGAAAAAAAAAAAAAAAACCTTAATAAACAGCCTTAACTCTGTTCTATGAATTGCAGCTTTTAGATATATTATTTTCATTCATCTTTTAGAATCAAAGTACTTACTTTTATTCAACAGTGAGCATTGCCAGGTGTTATTAGGTGTGTCACCAATTACATTACTTATGTAAGTTCTTTACATAATAGGCACTTCTGGAATCATTCATATAGAGCATGATAGGAAAATGTGCAAAATGCGCTTTTTGGGAAGTATATTATTTTTATGTGCATGTACCTGAATTTGATTATTATGTAGCTATATATATATGATGTATGTGTTACAGTGGAAGATGTGTGCAAACACGGAGCTTCTCACATATATAGCTGTTTCAGTTTCATTGTGTGCTTTGTTTCCAAAAGAGCACTGCATTTGTGTCACACACATCAGGACTACTAACGAAATCTATTTATGTTACCAGAAGAGCTAACTCCAGTTCATTTTGCCTTCCTGTTACGGACATGCTTATATCAACATAAAACTTTATATGCACAAGGCAACGACAGTTTGTCTCAGGAAGAATAAGAACAGGAGCACTGTGCTGCTAGGGGAGCAGGCGTGCGGTGCGAGGCTGTTCAGGATGCGAAGGTGAAGACGAAACCATCGTGTCACGACACAAATCAGCCTACACCAGCGCATCCCGCGGTGACCACTCCGGGATGAACACCTCTCTCGCCCAGCAGTCGCTGAGGTAACCGCGCCTCAGGTGGGCACAGCCTGGGCAAAGCTCCCCACGCTGAGGTAACCGGTGACCGCACACCCGGCGCGAAGCTGCCTGGGGCGCGAGCTGAGGGCGGGCGGGAGCTGCCCGCTGCAGGACGCCGTGTCGCCGCTTTCTGCTCCGAACGGGCAACGGAGCAGGGGAGCCCCACGGCGGGTGCGGCACCAAGCCCGGCCCAGGGTCAGCACCCGGCGGCTGCTCCGCCCGG